>PITA01009576.1:0-76805 GCA_004023965.1 Spilogale gracilis | reverse complement strand
AGTGCAGAAGGCAAGCCAGAAAAACAAGAGGATAACACTAAAGGGTGATCATAAAACTGTAAAACCCCAACATGAGGGAAAGCAATATATTAAAATCCTAGTGCTATTCCATAAACCTATATGCTTTATAGATACATCTTTTTACTTTATTTTCTTTTTAACTTTTTCTATTTTTATTTTTTAAGTTTTCACTTTAAATTTAAAATTAATTCTCACAGTTTTTATTCTTTTATTTTTTAACCCACTTATTATTACAACATGATACTTAATATAACACTCCATAATAACTTTTTACTTTAAACTTTTTTCAAGCACACCTGTGTTTTTGTTGTTGCTGTTGTTGCTTCTCTTGTTCATTTGTTTTTTCTGTTTTTTTTTTTTTACTTTTTTCTCTCTTCTTTCCTTTATTCTTTTTTTTTCTTTTAAATATATATATAGATATAAGCTTCAATGTAATCCTTCATTCCTATTCAATAATACCCCTATATACAACCAGTTTTAATCTCCCTGTATCTTTAGAAAGTGGACTCCTCTAATAATAACAATAAGACACACTCAGGAGGATTCCCTGCCACCAACGAGGGTTCAGGGTTCACATTCACCTTCCCATCCTATTCTTCTATCAGTGTTTCTATGCAATTGTTTTTGCCTTTGTAATATATAAATACTGGTCTTGGGGGTCATTTAGGTTGGGTTTAGTTTTTTGATCTCTTCAACTTTTTTTTACTTTTGATGGTCTTCTTCTTTACTTTGTTGTAGTTTTGTATGATATAAATCCTACCATTGGGTCCCATTCAGGCTGGGTTTTTTCTTCCTTCTTTTCCCTTTTTCTCTCTCTTTTACCATCTTTTCTTTTTTGGTGGTGACTTCTGATTGCTTTGAAACCCTCCAATGAGCAACTCAATTCACCTGGATAGTGGTTGATATATTCAGCTGTACATCCCCTCAATCACCCCTTGCCAAAATCACTTGGAGGCGGAAAAACCAACAGAAGAAAAACTCAGACTGCAACCCCTGTCACAAAATTACTGGAAATGAACATAAACAATATGACAGAAATGGAATTCAGGGTAGCAATCATCCAAACAATGGCTAAGTTGGAAAAGAACAATAGTGGCAAAATAGAAACTCTAAGGAAAGAAGTGAAAGCCAAACTGGCAGAGGTCAAAAAGACTATTAATGAGATGAAATCTGCTAGAGTAAGAGAAGCTGAAGATCGTATCAGTGATTTAGAAGACAGATGGATTAAGAAGGAGGAGCAAGAGAAATCTTGAAACAAACAGCTAAAATCCCATGAAAATAGAATTAGGGAAATAAATGATGCCATGAAATGCTCCAATATCAGAATTATTGGAATCCCTGAAGGAGCTGAGAGAGAGAGAAGCCTAGAAGATATAGTTGAACAAATCATGGATGAAAATTTCCCTAATCTGGGGAATGAAACAAGTGTTCATGTACTAGAGGCAGAGAGGACACCCCCCCAAGATCAATGAGGTTAGAAAAACCTCCAGGCACATAATTGTGAAATTCATGAATCATAAAATCAAAGAATATGTCTTAAGGGCAGCTGGGGGAAGCGATCCCTTACCTACAGAGGGAGGACCATCAGAATAATGTCAGACCTATCCACAGAAACCTGGCAAGCCAGAAAAGGCTAGCAAAACATATTCAGGAAATTACATGAAAAAATGTGCAATCAAGGTTAATATACCCAGCAAGGTTGACTCTCCAAATGGAAGAAGAGATAAAGAGCTTTCAGGACTGCCAAGGTCTAAAAGATTATGCAACCACCAAGTCAGTAGTACAAGAAATATTAAGGGGGCTTCTACAAAAGAGAAACAAACCCAAGGGTGAGACAGAACAGAAAGTTACAGAGGTAATCTATAGAAACATAAACTTCACAGGCAACATGATGTCAATAAAAAAAATCTATCAATAATCACTCTCAATGTGAATGGCCTAAATGCTCCAATAAAAAGGCACAGGGTTTCAGACTGGATAAAATGACAGGACCTGTCCATATGCTGTTCATAAGAGACACATTTTGAATCTAAAGACACTTCCAGATTGAAAGTGAGGGGATGGAGGACCATCATTCATACCAATGAACCTCAAAGGAGAGCCGGGATAATGATTCTCATATCAGACAAATTAGATTTTAATCTAAAGACTGTAGTCAGAGACACAGAAGGACACTACATCATTCCCAAAGGGTCTATACACCTAGAAGATCTAACAATTGTAAAATGCAAGTTGGAGTAGCCGCTTTGGAAAACAGTGTGGAGATTCCTTTAAAAATTAAAAATAGAGCTACCGTATGATCCTCCAATTGTACTACTGGGTATGTACCCCAAAGATACAAATGTAGTGAAAAGAAGCGCCATATATACCCCAATGTTCATTGCAGCAATGGCCACAATCGCCAAACTGTGGAAAGAGCCAAGGTGCCCATCAACAGATGAATGGATAAAGAAGATGTGGTCCATATATACAATGAAATATTGCACCTCCATCAGAAATGATAAATACCCAACTTTTGTAGCAACATGGACTGCATTGGAAGAAATTATGCTGAGTGAAATAAACCAAGTAGAGAAAGTCAAGTATCACATGGTTTCACTTACTTGTGATGAATAAGGAGTAATGTAGAGGACAGTAGGAGAAGGAGAGGAAATGGGAAGTAGGGAAAATCAGGGAGGGAAATAAAACACAAGAGACTTTAGACTCAGAAACAAACTGAAGTTCTTGAAGGGGTGCGGTGGCAGGATGGGTGAGCCTGGTGGTGGATACTGATGGCATGTATTGCATGGAGCACTGGGTGTGGGGCATAAATAATGAATCTTGGGGTGTTGTATTGGGTATCACGTTGTGATAAGAAGGGGGCTAAATATTGAAAGAAGAAAAACCGTGAGAATGTAATTTTAAGCTTAAAGTGGAAGCTTTATAAGTAAAACTAGAAAAAAGTTTAAAAAAGTAAATGAGGTGGAAAACTTTATCAATGAGTTGTAGAGCTTTTGGTACTTGTAGTCAGTGCCAGGAGTTTAATAAACACTGAAAATAAATAAATCATTTAATTTAAAAAAAGAAATTTACTCTGATAATGATAGCATTGATAATAAAGAGGTATATATAAGTTTGAATAAAATTATTATCATTAAATGTGACTGGGTAAAAGTTATCTCTACATTAATACATTTATATAATATTGAATTAGGGTATACATTTAATTTAATAGTATAAAATATTTGATTTATCTCTTCTACATTGTTAAACACACAAATTTGCAAGTTCATAAAAATGGGAAACTTCATAATTGTAATTTATTTCTGAGAAATGTGGGCCACATGACATTTGAGTTTATATTTATGCATTTAAGGCATGATGTTTAGGATACTTGTTTATTATTTGTTGTTATTACCAAATTAGATCTCTTAAGATCTCAAATTAGTTTGACTAGTTTTCATGTTTCACTTATCTTTTTGATCATTGATGATTGTGTTTCTGACATTAAAAACTGAAAAATGATAGAAATGTGAAAGTTTTCTTTAATAATTTGATGGCATCATCACACTCACCAAAGACTGCTCCTCAGTAAACTAAAAAAGGTGAGAGAGACAGACAGGTTTGAGTGAAGAGATGTTCATACATCTTTCCAGAAATTCTTTGCCAACTCATTTTGCTGTAAAGTAAATCCTTCAATTATGAATCCACAGCGTCCAGCTAGCATTCTCTCTTCTGTATGCTCCATTTTAAACAAGGTTGTCTTTCAGAAATCATAGCAAATATCAAGGAAGCAAATTCACACCACGCATTGTTTACTAGTCATTATTTTTTAACTGCTTTGTCTTCTATTAAAATAATAAATCATTATGGGTAGGGTTGTCAGATTTAGCAGACAAAAATAAAGGGCACCGAGTTAATTTAAATTTCAGATAAAGCATGGGTGGAACACACATTATACAGTTATTTTTGTTTTTCTGAAATTTAAATTTAGCTAACTGTCCTTTATATTTTCTTGAAAAGCTAATTATGCATCACTGCTAACATAAGCATACTTTTTACTCATGTAAGTCCACTCACATGGCTATTATACTCTTTTTCATACAATATGTGTTTAGTCTTCCAAAAATACACACACACACACACACACACACACACACAAACACACACACACACACACACACAAATAAAATAAATCTTGTTGAAATTAAAGGGAAATCTAAGGTCTAAATGATTTGGTGATAAATAGAAAATTGAGAAAAACATGCTAACTTCATTACTGATAGAACTGATACTGACTTCATTGAACAACAAATAATGGCATATCTGGTAGTCCAAATGTGAAAGAACAGTTATGAGCAGCCTTGATCAATCACAGGCTTTTCCACTCAAGATCTCAAAACTTATATCTTAAAAATGTCTGATTTCTGTCCAGGGCTTAATCCCTGAGACTAACATTTTTCTATCACTGTTTTGGGCAGTGAAAGCAACCTAGCTCTGGAAACACATAAGAATCGGGGCCCTTTGGCCCCATTGCACTATTCTGAACTCACCAATCAGGAAACTCTGTGGTTATCTGTGGGAATAGATTCTTAGAGATTTGGAGTATTTGGGTAAATCTTACTTGTGGAAAACTAGCAGAGTAAGGAGGACAAATCTAACTTAATAAATGTTATTTTTTTCACTGCATTCTTTTATTGCCATTTATCATCTATCAAATGAGTTGGCCAGGCTATATGTTCCTTACTTTCCTTTCTAGATCTAAGAGCTGAGAATGCTAACACCCGCTATACACAATGACCTCTGTCATCATCATCAATGTCAATTTGTCATGTTTCAGTGGGATGAAAAACATTAAGCAGGCAAAGCACCTATTTATGTGAGTGAACTATAGTTGAAATATCTCTATAAAATACAATAATTGTAAAAATTATGTTAGGTCCTTAAGAAATATTTGCTAGTATGAAGTCATTATTCCTTCCTCTTTGTATCCTCTGTTGGAACTAAGAAGTCCAACAAATGGTTGCCAGATGAAAAAAGACAATAATAGAGAGGGAAGCACTTGGCTTTGGCTGTCACATGACATTTGCTTGAGAGAAAGTTCCAGAGTAAGTGCATCAAACTTTGAAATTTATAAAAGTAGAGAGCTGAAGGGCTAACTCAATCACTATATTCCAACATACTATCTCTAAAAACTGCCCTGTTAACCACCACAGTTTGAATTGTATCTTTACTCACACATGAATTAATCCAAGTACTAAGCTGATGGGGTGGGTAGAGGCAAAATGGAATAGAAACGGGACATCTATTGGGTCACTGTAAGGATGTGTTATTTCTCTTTTCATTGCTCGCATTTTGGTGATTGAAAAATCACTGTGCATTTTTCCAGCTAGTTATAAAAGACCAAGCTCACGATAAACAACTATCTTGATTTCTGAGCATGAAAATCAAAATCAAAGTCGTTTTTTTTTTCTTTTTCAAATTGCCTATCAGTCTGTAAGTGACATAATTTTTACTAGAGTTAAATCTAGATGGAAAAAGTACTCTTGCAATTTTTTCAATGATGTTAACATGGATAAGCAAACAAAACAAAACAAAATAAAACAAAGAAATAAACAAAAAACAACTTGTAACCAATATGAGGTCATATGTAACTGAGGAAAATTCTTACCTATAAATTTTAGTATACATAAGTGTATATATAGAGTAACATAAATATCAGTCACATAAATGTCGACAATTAAATTTACATGTCAATCTCTCAGTATTCAAAAGACATTGGTTTTGAAGTATATAATTGTAAAATCAAAATAATCACTGCAAATAAAAAATTATGTTTAATTGAAAAAGAGGCATATCCTGGACAATCAATTTTATCCAAATTTTTCTTTCCTATTCCTCTTCTTCCCCCCATCCCCCAAATCTCATCCAAGGAATCCTTTCCGACTCTTTTTCCCATTGAGAGTTTTAAACTTTGCCTTATGCTCTTTTTTCTCCCCATAGTTTGCACTCTTGTTTCTCTCTCCTTTTTCCCATTTCTTTGTTAAAATCCTATAGTTTTTCTCTCTACACAGTCCCTTTGACTAAAAGAATCTTTCCTAAAAAGTCAACGTATTGCCCTCTTTCAAAATAAATCCTTTCTTTTATGGAGCTCTGTCTGATCAAATGGGAGAAAAGAACATTTTTGTCTTCCTGTTCAGAAGATCCCACAAGCAGTTTGCTTTATCCAAGTTTCTAGTACAAACAAGCCTTAGTTCTATTTAGGCACAATGAAAAGAAAATTAGAGTACTGTTAATTTATATAAAGTTGTAGTGTTTTTCTCAATTACAGTTTAAAACTTAGACATTTTACATTTCTATAGGCAATTATATTTTGAACCATTCATGCACAAAATACTTAAAAGATCATCATTATTTTACAGTTAGTAGATGAGAAAAGGTAGAAAGTAGGAAAAGAAAAAGGCAACTGTCTAGTGTTCTATAAAACCATATCTTAAATTCTAAGATAAATTACTCTCATTTTTGGAACATTGCTATTTGATATTTCTCTTACCCCTTATATATGCATTGTGGCCAATAGATTTCACTTTGCATGCTTTGCATTGTCAATTAATTAAAGACAAAGGACATCCTGGAGAGAACATGACTTCTTTTATTGGCTAGATTTTCTGAGACATATGAGGCATTACAGAGCTCAGGGCTGCAGCTAAAAATTAGAGTCCCTTAGTGAGTTTTTGGTTTAGACCTAATCAGGCACAAGTATATATTCACAAAATTCAAAATAATTATCATATGAGATTTTATAAAACCATCTGAAAATATACACAAAAAAGCTATTAAGATACTTTGTTTTCAAAAATCGGTGGAGCAGTAGGGGATCCTATTGCAACCGGTCCCTTGAATTGAACTGGATATCTATCAGACCACTCTGAACACACACACAATATCATCCTGAGATAGAAGAAGATATATCCAGATCTCTACAAATAGATTATCTCCAGTGGTTGGTTTCAAGATGTGAAGGCAGAATCGTGATTCTGAGGCAGCTATTGGAAGATAAGTGGAAGAGGGAGGGAACCTTTGGATCCTACACTACAGGAGCGCAAAGGCCTCCCACACTGGGGACAGGGCACAGACTTGCAGACCGTATCAGTGGGAAAAGAACTTTAGGGCAGCCCCCGGACTAAAACCGGGAACTGCTGTGGTACGTGTGTGACCTGGGGCAGTTTTAGAAGCACCAAGGGCAAAAACGTGCTTGGACCTGGAAGTGAGGTTTAGGAGTAGTGCTATCAGGGGCACAACCTAGGACGTTGTATTTTTTAGCAGCACAGACAAAAACTGAGACAGTGTGGCCTGGAGAGCTCACTGGAGAACAGACTCTGATCTCTCTGTTCTGAGATAGAAAGTTTGACATGATCACTTCTGCTCTGACTCTTTGAAGAGACATGGAAAGCCACCAGGGAGAGCTTCCAGTGGACAAAAGCCCCCCCCCCCCAAACCAGTTTTCACTGAACCCATCCCCCCAAAGGGGGTAGGGGAACTCTGCCCAAACACATAGTTGCCTGAGTAACAGTGTATCAAGCTCCTCCCCTCAGAAAACAAGCTGGAAGAACAAGAGACCAACAAACCTAAGGTCCCTATAAAATAGGTGCATTTGCTTGGTTAATATTATTATTGTCAATAATTTGAACTCTGTACATTCCCTCAACCACCTCTCAACATAATGACAAAGAGGAGGAACTTCCAACACAGGAAAGATTCAGAGACTGTAACCTCTGCAAAGAACTAATAAATATGGATATAAGCAAAATGTCAGAAATAGACTTCAGAGTAACAGCTAAGCAGACAATAGCTAGAATGGAGAAAATCATTAATAGCAAAATAGATTCTCTAAGGGCATAAATAAGAGCTGATCGTGAAGAATGTAAAAATGCTATCAAAGAGATTCAATATAATCTTAGATAGTGGCTAGGATAAATGAGGCAGAAGAATGAATTAGTGATCTAGAAGACAAACTGATATAAAAGAAGAAACAGGAGGAGGCCTAGAACAAACAGCTTAAAACTCATGGAAACAAAATTAGAGAAATAAATGACATCATGAAAGGTTCTAATGTCAGAATTATTGAAATCCCTGAGGGGGTGGAGAGAGAGAGAGGACTAGAAGATGTATTTGAGCAAATCATAGCTGAGACCTTCCCTAATCTGGGGAATAAAACAAGCATTCATGTCCTAGAGGCAGAGAGGACCCCTCCTAAAATCTAAGAGAACAGACCAATATCCCGGCATGTAAGAGTAAAACTTGAAAATCTTAGAGCAAAGGAAATCATCTTAAGGGCACTTAGGGGGAAGATATTCCTTATGCACAGAGGGAGGAACATTAGAATAAAGTCAGACCTGTCCAGAGATACCTGACAAGCCAGAAAAATCTGGCAAGATATATTCACTAAATGAAAAGAACATGCAGCCAGGAATACTTTATCCAGGGAGGTTATCATTCAGAATGGGTGAAGAGATAAAGAGCTTCCAAAACTAGCAGAAATCAAAAGAATATGTGACCACTAAGTTGGTACTTCAAGAAATATCAAGGGGGGAGTTTCTATAAAAGGAGAAAGACCCACAAGGGATATAGAACAGAAATTTACAATCTATAGAAAGAATTTCACAGGCAATATGATGACAATAAAATCACAAATTTCAATAATCATTTTCTCAATGTGAATGGCCTAAATGTTCCCATGAAAGAGCACAGGATTGCAGATTGGATAAAAAGACAAGACCCATCTATATGCTGTCTACAAGAAACCCATTTTGAACCTTAAGATATATCTAGACTGAAAGTGAAGGGATGGAGAACCATCTTTTATGCCAACAGACTTCAAAAGAAAGGTGGGGTAACAATTCTCATATCAGACAAATTAGATTTTAAGCTAAAGACTGTAGTTAGAGATACAGAAGGACACTATATCATTCTTAAAAGGTCTATCCAACAAGAAGATCTAGCAATTGTAAATATCTAAGCCTCCAACATGGGAGCAGCCAACTACATAAGCTAACTGCTAACCAAAATAAAGAGACATATTGATAATAATACATTAATAGTAGGAGACCTCAACACTCCACTCTCAGCAATAGACAGATCATCTCAGCAGAAAACCAACAAAGAAACAAGAGCTTTGAATGACATACTGGACCAGATAGACACAATATTCCACCCTAAAACAATAGAATACTCATTCTTCTTGAGCACACATGGAACTTCTTCCAGAATAGACTACACATTGGGTCACAAATCAGGTCTCAACTGATACCAAAAGATTGAGATTATTCCCTGCCTATTCTCAGACCACAATTCTTTGAAACTGGAACTCAACCACAAGAAAAAGTTCAGAAGGAATTTGAACACTTGGAAGCTAAAGACAATACTGCTCAGAAATGTTTGGGTCAATCAGAAAATCAAAGAAGAACTTAAACAATTCATAGAAACCAGTGAGAATGAAAACACATAAGTCCAATATCTATGGGATATGGCAAAGGTAGTTGTAAGAGGGAAATACATAGCCATCCAAGCCTCACTCAAGAAAATAGAAAAATCCCAAGTACACAAATTGTCTTTACACCTTAAATAACTGGAGAATCAACAACAAATTATGCCTAGAACATGCATGAGAAGGGAAATAATTAAGATTAGAGCAGAGATCAATGAATTAGAAACCAGGGATACAGTAGAACAGATCAATGAAACTAGAAACTTGATCTTTGAAAAAATTAATAAAATCAATAAACTACTGGAAAGACTTACCCAAAAGAAAAGAGAAAGGACCCACAGTAATATAATTACTAAAGGAAGGGAAGAATTCACAACTAACACCAAGCAAATAGAAACAATTACCAGAAATTATCAACAGCTATATGCCAATAAGTTTAGCAACCTGGAAGAAATGGATGCATTCCTTGAAATCTATAAACTACCAAGACTGAAACAGGAAGAAATTGACAACCTGAATAGACCTATAACCATTAACAAGATTGAGGCAGTGATGCAAAGCTCCAGAAAAACAGGAGTTCCAGACCTGATGGATTCCCTGGGGAATTCTACCAAACATTCAAAGAAGAAATAATACCTATTCTCCTGAAGCTGTTTCAAAAAATAGAAACAGAAGGAGAACCTCCAGACTCTTTCTATGAGGCCACATTACCTTGATCTCCAAACCAGGCAAAGATCCCATCAGAAAGGAGACTTTCAGACCGATAACCCTGATGAATATGGATCCCAAAATTCTCAACAAGATCCTCGCTAATAAGATCCAATAGTACATTAAAAGGATTATCCATTATGAGGAGGTGGCATTTATCCCTGGGATGCAAGTAATTCAACATTGGCAAATCAATTACTGATAGAACATATAAATAAGAGAAGAAACAAGAAACACACGATCATTTCAACTGATGCAGAAAAAGCATTTGACAAAATACAGCATCTTTTCCTGATTAAAACTCTTCAGAGTATAGTGATGGGGGGGGCATTCCTCAATTTCATAAAATCCATCTATCAAAAATCCACAGTGAATACCATTTTAAATGGGAAAAGCTGAGAGCCTCTCCCTTAAGATCAGAGACACAACAAGGATGCCCACTCTCGCCACTACTGTTCAACACAGAACTAGAAGTCCTAGAAACAGTAGTCAGACAACAAAAAGACATAAAAGGTATTCAAATTGGCAAAGACAAAGTCAAACTCTCTTTCTTTGCAGATGACATGATACTCTATGTGGAAAACCCAAAATATTCCACCCCCAAATTACTAGAACTCATACAGAATTTCAGTAATGTGGCAGGATACAATATCAAAGCACAGAAATCAATTGCTTTCTTATACACTAACAATGTAACTATAGAAAGAGAAGTTAGAGAATGGATTCCATTTACAGTAGCACTGAAAATCATAAGATACCTTGGAATAAGCCTAACCAAAGAGGTAAAAGATCTATATTCTAGGAAATACAGAACACTAATGAAAGAAATTGAAGAAGACCCAGAAAGATGGAAAAACATTCCATGTTCATTGATCAGAAGAATAAACATTATTAAAATGTCTATGCTTCCCAGAACAATCTATACTTTCAGTGCCATCCTGATCAAAATATCAACAACAGTTTTCAAAGTGCTGGTACAAAAAATCCTAAAATTTGTATGGAACCAGAAAAGACCCCAAATCGCCAAGGAAATGTTAAAAAAGGAAAGGTTTTATTTCTTTATTTCAAGCTATATTACAAAGCTGTGATCTTTATTTCAAGCTATATTATTGCTTTATTTCAAGCTATATTACAAAGCTGTGATCACCAAGACAGCATGATACTGGCACAAAAACAGACACATAGATCAGTGGAATAGAATAGAGAGCCCAGATATGGACCCTTAACTCTGTGGTCAAATAATCTTTGGCAAAGCAGGAAAAAATATCCAGTGGAAAAAAATACAGTCTTGGGGCACCTGGGTAGCTCAGTCATTAAGCAGCTGCCTTTGGCTCAGGTCATGGGATTGAGCCCCACATTGATCTCCCTGCTCTGCAGGATGCCTGCTTCTCCCTCTCCCACTCTCTCTGCTTGTGTTCCTTCTCTTGCTGTGTCTCTCCCTGTCAAATAAATAAATAAAATCTTTAAAAAAAAAGAAAAGAAAAAAGATAGTCTTCAATAAATGGTGTTGGGAAAATTGGACAGGTGTATACAGAAGACTGAAACTTGACCATTATCTTACACCATTCACAAAGATAAACTCAAAATGGATGAAAGATCTCAATGTGAGATAAGAACCCATCAAAATCCTAGAGAATACAGGCAGTAACCTGTTCAATGTTGGCCACAGCAACTTCTTTCAAGTCAAATCTCCAAAGCAAGGGAAACAAAAGTGAAAATGAGCTTTTGGGGCTTCACCAAGATAAAACGCTTCTGCATAGCAAAGGAAACAGTCAACAAAACAAAGAGGCAACCCAGGGAATGGCAGCAGATATTTGCAAATGACACTATAGACAAAGGGCTGATATCCAAGATCTATAAAGAACTTAAATTCAACATACAAAAAAACAGATAAGTCAAAAACTGGGCATAAGACAAGAACAGACACTTCCCCAAGGAAGCCATACAAATGGCTAACAGACACATGAAAAAAATGTTTATCATCATTAGCCATCAGGAAATTCAAATCAAAACTACATTAACTTATCACCTTATACCAGTTAGAATAGCAAAAATTGACAAGGCAAGAAAAAACAAATGTTGGAGAGGCTGTGGAGAAAGGGGAACCCTCTTACACTGTTGTTGGGAATGCAAGTTGTTACAGCCACTTTGGAAAATACTGTAAAAGTTCATTAAAAAATTAAAAATAGAGATATCTTATAACCCAGCAATTGTACTACTGAGTATTTACACAAAGATACAGATGTAGTGAAAAGAAGGGCCGTATGCACCCCAATGTTCATAGAAGCAATTTTCACAATAGCCAAAGAATAGGAAGAGCTGAGATATCCTTCAACAGATGAATGGATAAAGAAGATGTGGTTCTTATACACAACGGAATATTACTCAGCCATCAGAAAGGATAAATACCCAACTTTTTTACATCAACACAAATGGGACTGGAGGAGAAAATGCTAAATAAATCAAGCAAAGAAAGTCAATTATCATATGGTTTCACTTAATTGGTGAAACATAAGAAATAGCATTGAGGCCATTTGGAGAAGGAAGGGAAAAATGAAAGTGGGGAAATTGGAGAAGAAGATGAACTATGAGACTATGGACTCTGGGAAACTGAAGGTTTTAGGGGAATTGGTTAGCCTGGTGATGGGTATTAAGGAGGGCATGTATTGCAGAGAGCACTAAGTGTTATATGCAAACAATGAACTATGAAACACTACAACAAGAACTAAGGATGTACTATATGGTGATTAACATAAGATAACAAATAAATAAATTTAAATAATTAATTAATTAAATAAATACTTTGTTTTGGGGGCACTTGGCTGGTTCAGTCAGTTATGCATCTGCCTTCAGCTGAGATCATGATCTCAGGGTCCTGGGATGGAGCCACATTTGGTGCTCCCTGCTCAATGGGGAGTCTGCTTCTTCCTCTCCCTCTGCTTCCCCTACCCACAGCCCTACTCGTGCTCTCTCTCCTCTCAAATAAATAAAACTTTTTTTAAAAAAAAGAGACTTTGTTTTTAAAAAGCAGTGGACAGCAAAAAGAAAAAAAAAGTAAAAATATCTTGTCCGACTGAAAAGAATAAGAATCAATGAGAGATGAACTCAGACAGTTAAAGGCCAATAATAAAAGCAATTCATAGTTATGTAGCCACTTTGGAAATGTTTAGCTATTGTGAATGTTTATCTATTGTGATATAATAAAGTTAGCTCTAACTGCAGACACAGACAGTATAAAGAGCATCATCAGAACTTTTTCCTTTGAGAAGATCATAGAAAATGGGTTGTTTTGCTTATTTAGTTAATTAGGGAGACATTTAATTGCATAACCTCCAGGGAATTCTGCAATTCAATAAAAAAAAGAGCACAAACATATTTTCTTGGTGGATTATACTGACTCTTCTTTTTGATTCCCATAATTGAAATATTTTATAAAAGAGATATCTCTCTCAACATTTTGAGAATGTGTCTTGGGCAAATATATGAGAGATGAACAACTAAGCCTTGTTTTGATATTCAATATCCATGCATTGTTTCATTTATGGATCATGCACCTATATATTGGTCAAATATATATATCAGACAGATCAGGCTATCACTTTCTCTAAGGTCCTTCTTAATACTTGACTGAACAATATCAGCTGTGATAGATATTAAAATGATATTAAATATAATTTTACTTGATAATTAAAAATTGATCCATGTTTATTATATACAATCTAGAAAAGATATATATTTAAGTAATGCATTTTTATTGTGGTTTCGCACACAAAAATTTTATTTTCATAACACTAAAGTCATAAAAATTATTTTAAAAGAATATGATTTGTGAAGATAGACTCTTTGGATGCAGCAAAATATATTTTCAGAAACGTAACTTTCAAGATGTCTATTATATTTAAATCTCTCTATCTTAAGAGCAATTTCTCAAAGTAACTATGTAATCAGAGGCAATGGCAATTTAAAATTTCATACATTTTGCAAATTGCCCAATAAAGTAATGATAACATCACATTAGCAACATAATGTATTGTGCATTTGCTAAACATATTTATCTCACAGTATTTTTTTATGTAACCATATTTTAAAGTATAATAAATATATAACAGTATTGGAAAATAAGAAAAGACTCATCATATTTAAAAAATCAGGGGCGCCTGGGTGGCTCAGTTGGTTAAGTAACTGCCTTCGGCTCAGATTATGAACCCAGGAGACCCAAGATCAAGTCCCATATCGGGCTCCCTGCTCAGTGGGAAGCCTGCTTCTCCCTCTCTCACTCCCCCTGCTTGTGTTCCCTCTCTGGCTGTGTTTCTCTCTGTCAGATAAATAAAATCTTAAAAAAAAAAAATCATCAAAGAAGAATCAGATCTACAGTAAAAAAAAAAAAAAAAGGTTGAATCAACATAGCCTAAATTATTGCAGTAGAGGGTGTTGGAAAAAAGATAGTGGCAAAACACTCAGTTCAAAGTTAAATAGTAAGGATATAATGAGTTGCAGAAGTCCCTGGAGTTAAGGTCAAGATGATTACTTTGGAAATTGCACTGGAAATAAATGAAATTATATTCTGCATGACTTCAGTTGTAGATAAAAGAGATCTAAGATTTACCTCTTGTAATAGAGAGAGGGCAGTGGTCCCAGCAAAAATCCAAGGTGTGATTCCAAACTGGTAAAACAAATGATGGGCACAGCCTACCTGTCTTGATCCTCCCTTTGTATCAAAATGCCAAGTTCTAGTACACAGTACTTAGGACACAAGAGAGGGAAACATGGATGTTTGATTTCAATGATTAGCAAACAACCAGGAATCACGAAATTTTGATGGAATTCTAACAATTTTAAAGAAAGGAATCAATTTAACAAAAGAATTAACACTTGAAGAAGCAAGTTTAATTGGAAAACAATGGTGCTTAAAACTGAATTAATGTTGTAAAAGTTCAAGGCCCAGGGTTATACTAGAATGCCAAATGCAATTTACGCTAGACTATGCTCCTAATTAGAATGTAAGTTCCATGAGAACAATTCTTTTTCCTGTTTTGTTCACTGCTATATTCCTAGCTGACACTTAGTAAGTTCTCAGTAAATACTTATTGAATGAACACAAGTAATACCAGATAGGGAATGCAGAAGGAAAAGTTTTTTAAAAAGGCAAAAACTTCTTACATGCTCCTCCAAATACAAAAAAAGGAAAAATATCCTCACGAACCACAGAAAAAGATGTCTCAGAGCAAAAACATGAAATCTTCTGAGGAATATTAACAAATTTAATGAATACAAGATTTTTGAATATTCCAATTAACAAAGATTATTAAGTATTAAATTTATAACAAGAAAATAGAGAATACATGTTTTCAACTACTCATGGATTATTCTCTAAATCCCACTCTTTCACTATTTATTAGAACCAGAATAATCAACAGCATGAGTCACACATTCTGTATCATCTGACTAAAAGCAACTGATTTAGAAATTAACAATAAAGAGCAATCCCCCAAAAAATCCAAAAATTCACTTAGAAATTACATAATTTTTATTAAGGAGGAAAGTGAAAAAAAACTAACTAAAACCACTTTAAAATAAGTTCAATTGAAGACTCTACATTAATGTAATATGTATGTAATGCTATATGCTCCAAAAAGAACACCTAGAAGTGTTATATGCCTTCCATGTATATTGTAGGATGTAGAAAGGTTTAAAATAAATTGTGTAAATAATCAAGATCTAGAATAAGAGCTAGAAGATATAGAGGAGCTATATTCATTGGGATATTAATTGATTTGTTCAATCAACGAATATGTAGTAAACACCAGCCACTAAAAAATGCTGGCTAAAAAAATGCAATGCCTACCACAAACCAGTACTGTTTCTGAACTCAGTGAACTTACAGTCTATCAGGGAACACAGATACTAAAGAAGCAGACAAAAATTATGTAAACAAAAACTTACATAGGTATTGCAAAGAACATGTGATGGGAGAATTTGGAAATGATTTGTCTTAGGAAGTTATGAGCAGTCCAAGATCTGAAAGGTGAGTTAAGTAGGTAAAGTTGATGCGACAGCCATGCTGAAAGTCTGGAGTAAGTCCAAAGGCACTGTGCCATGAAGGGACAAGGCACACTGCAGGAATTAAAGGAAGATCTGGATGGCTAGAAGACATGGCCTATGGAGAAGCTCTGAAGAAAGTTAAGGACAAGCTCAGAAAGGGTCTCTGCCTACGTTCATGACAGCGATCTTGATCTTAAAAGCTATGTGAAACCATAGACATGGTTTCAGCTGTGGTAAGATATGCATTCTGGAAAAATTTCTTCTAACCACATGTGGCAAACTAATTGAAGGGTTTGCTGATCAGTGAACACAGAGATAGCAGCTGGAAGCTGCAGTGATCTATGTGAGGAAACACAGGTATTTTCTAGAATGGCAATGAGATAAGCCAAAATTTAGGAATATTTAAGTGTTAAGATCAATAAAAGCACAAAGCAATAAAATAAAAATCAATGCAACCAACAGATTTTACTGGTCAAAACAGAAATCAGAGATTTGTACACTAAAGTAATGAGAAATCATTCTCACATATAAAACTGACAGAAATTACATGTTTAAAGATATCCTTAGTTGCTGAAGGTGAGACACTTTGAGAATATTTATTGGTACAGCTACACTTCAAGGGTGATTTGATGGAATCAGTTAAAATTTAAAATGTGCAAATTCTTATACTCATCAATCCTACATTAGGGAATGCTAATTAGTGTAAACTTGTTCTCTGAGTCATAAGACTCTGAATGTGTGTTGGTTTATTCCATTTTCTGTATAACAGAAGATAAAGTAACCATTCTGACAATATAGCTTCATATCCCATTACACCACAGTGACATCTCAAATCATTCTAACCTTTTTACTGAAATACTTAAATTTATTTCCTCCCTGATAACACTTTCTCACCATATAGGCATATACATATAAACAATTACATGACATATAATGAAAATACACAATCCCTGGAAATGGAGATCAATAAGTGAAAATGCTTAACTTCTGACAAAGGTCTGTGATCAATTATATTATTTAAAATATATGCACTTTAGCACACCTGGGCAGCTCAGGAGGCTGTGTCTGACTTTGGCTCAGGTCATTATCCCAGGGTTCTGAGATCAAGCCCTGAGTTGGTCACCATACTCAGCGCAGAGTCTGCTTCTCCTTCTACCTCTGCCCCTCCTCCCACTATGCTCTCTCTCTCTCTCTCTCTCTCTCTCTCTCAAATACATAATTAAAATCTTTAAAAATAAAAAATGAAATATATGTACTTTATTTCTTTATGGTATCCACCCACCCCCTTCATCCTTACCCTCATGTAGTTCCAAGTTGGTTATAGGACTTGCTTTGTTCAATGGAATATGAGTGGATATGATTTATGGCATTTTCAAGCAGAATCTTTTTTTTTTAAGATTTCATTTATTTATTTGACAGAGAGAGAGAGAGAGAGAGAGAGATCACAAGTAGGCAAAGAGGCAGGCAAAGAGAGAGGAGGAAGCAGGCTCTCTGTTGAGCATAGAGCCTGATGTGGGCCTCCATCTGAGGACCCTCAGATCATGACCTGAGCCAAAGGCAGAGGTTTAACTCACTAAGCCACCCAGGCACCCTCAAGCAGAATCCTTTGCTCTCCAGAGATATGTCACCTTTCCTTTTCTCTCTGCTATTCCTGTCTCTTCAAACCTAAAGAGAAAAAGAAGAAAAGCAGAGCTTGCAATCAAAATATAAGGTGAAAAAACAGAAAAACAAAAAGTTGAATTTATAAGCCACTAAGGTTTTGGTGTTGTATGTTATATAGCTTTGTGTAGCTCACAGAGCTAACTACTATGATGCTTATATATGATATATTGCAATTCTCCTCAGGAGATTAGTAAGCATTTTTATGGAAATAAAACGTATACAGTTTAAAGTCTTTAAACTGCTTACATTAATTAGTTTCTGATAGAACTCGGAAAAGTATCCTCTGATATTGATTTGATTTTTTTTTTTCTGTAATGTTGAAGAAGGTTAATGTTAGGTCTTTAATCATAGTCTTAGTTATATTTGCCAAATAATTGCTGATTCTTTCCTCCTCCCCTCCTAGCCCAATAAACGATTTTCTCTTGGGGAGAAATTTTTTCTATGGGGAGATTACTGAGTTTTGTTTTTGTTTTTGTTTTTGTTTTTGTTTTTGTTTTTGCTTAGTTTTTCTGTAACTCAACAGTTTTGCCTCTAAAAAGGATTGGCCAGGAGTTTTCTGAGCTCTTAAAAAACATATTTAGTTTAAGTTTTACATAAATGAAAAATATGAAGTTTGATTTTTGAACTGTAGTATTAGAAATTAGAATTTAATTTAGAATTTAAAAACATGAGATATTTTTAAAACAAGAGTAAATGTTAAAATAAGAGTTAGGGTATATGTCATGATTTCAGTAGAAATATGTCACAACATATAAAATATCCGTTTCCATATTTCATCATTTTCAAATTACTATTGCCTGTCTTTTGATAATTTTATCAATTCTACATGTTAAGAATAAGATTAGAAATGGTATAGCCCTCAAACTAATCACAATGTCTTTGTAAAGAACCTATACCTAGATCAATAAATTTCTCCTAAGCTAAAGTCCCTATCACAATTCCATGAAAGAAAAACTTCTGGTATGTTAGCTGATAATCAATTTTCAAAAACACTAGGTCTTATATGAAACCTTCTTTCTTCTCCATATAAACTAATTTTAGGTAAATTATTAAAAATCTATCCTGTTAGCTGTGAATAGAAACAGAATAAACCTGTTGCTATTCAAATTTTCTGCTATAAATAAATAAATAATAAATAATAATATAAATAATAATAAATCCTATGTGACGCTCATTGAATATTCTCTATGTGTAAAAGATTCTGCTGCAGATTCTATTTATATTTTTTGGTTTTTAGTTCACAACTATCCAACACAGAAGAAATTATATTCCTTTATTGCAAATAAGAAGAACATATTATAAATATTATGGCATTTTCCAAGATTCCATACCATGTACAAAACAAAAGCAACACTTGAAAGTAGGTTTATGTGATTTCAAACCTATAGATCTATCATCCATCTATCATCTATCTATATCTATTTATTTATCATCTATCCATTTATCTATCTAATCTATCATCTATCAACTCTTCATTCCTTCTTTTCTTCCTACCTCACTTTCTACCTCCATCTCTTCTTTCCTTTATTCTTTTCTTTCTTTATCATAGGAGTTCTAATTGTATTATACTATTTGTCCATAATTATTTGTTTCTTCATGTTGCCATCTTCCCTTGGCCCATTAATTTTGAGTTTAGCCACGTGATATATTTTTGTCCATAGAATCTGTCCTATCTCAGGAAAAATGTAAACATGATGGATGATTTTTCTGGGAATCTTTTCCCTCAGATTTTCTTATAAGACAAGTAGGCATACCAGACAATATACCATTAACCTATGTTCTGGAATGAGAAGACATGTGGTGTTAATAAGAGCCCAATGAGCCCCACAAACCCCAGTGGAGCCATAGACCCAAAGCTGGAGAACAATAGCTGACCCACAACTCTCATGTAATATGAATTAGAAATAAATATGTTGTAGCCAACTACAGTTCTGAGGTAGGTTCTTATGCTATATAACCTAGCAAAAGTTAATACATAAATTGAAGTCTTAAAGTAGAGGTTGTCATGACATCCAAAAAAAAAAAAAAAATGCAATGGATTTAAGGCCGGGTGTCAAGTGACAAGTAAACTATTACAGGAGGATGGAAAATGCTACCCTAAATTTGCAGTGCTGAAATATTTTATACAACTGTCATTAGTGATAAACTGAAAAAGAAAAAAATATACCTAATGGATCAGGCTTTGGGTAATGAATTGTGGTTTATTAGGTGCATATGATTACAGGAAATAAGTTTAGAAAATAGTTGGTCTTTTTGTAATCACAGTTAAAAAAGAAAAGAAAAAACTTGATGGGTTTCAGTAATGAAAGAGGCAAATTTTCTTATTTCATAAAATTTTCTCAAAGTAAGACCCAAACTCTGGACAAAGACCAAATTAAGGGGCGCCTGGGTGGCTCAGTTGGTTAAGCAACTGCCTTCGGCTCAGGTCATGATCCTAGAGACCCGGGATCGAGTCCCACATCAGGCTGCCTGCTTGGCGGGAAGCCTGCTTCTCCCTTTCTCACTCCCCTTGCTTGTGTTCCCTCTCTAGCTGTGTTTCTGTCTGTCAAATAAATAAAATCTTTAAAAAAAAAAAAAGAAAAAAAGAAAGACCAAATTAAGGTCTGGTTGCATTAGTTTGGCCCCCAGTAAATCTATATTGTTATATAGAATAGGGAATAAATAAATCCAAGGATTGTCTGGAAATCTGATAAATTCAAAGTACCCTTTATTAAGTCTAAGGACAGAAATATCAAAATATTGCAAACAAAACAAAATACTGATATTGCTAAAAGCATATGGGAGTAACCCGACTCAAGTACTTTAGTTTTCTGGTTTGTTTTAAGAAAGTTCAAACTATGTTGAGAGAGAAAAGTCCCCTATTATAGGAATAAAGAGACATTACAACTTTTGCCTGAATGATTTCAGAAATGATTAGGACCTATGCCTTCCCTGTCTTTTCCTCTTTTCTTAATGGGAGTGTTCACAGGTCATGTCATTCCCATTCCACCCCTGTATTTCTGTATGGTGGATATTGTGGATATTTTTAGCTTATAAGTCTTTGGGTAACTTGTAATTTTAGTATGTAGATTCCCTGAACAATAGTTATAGAGTTAATACCAACTTTGGATATATCACGGCCTCCCGTACTTAGAGTCAGATATGTGATTGAAATTTCTGGGTGTACTGGGGAAGAAATGAGTATATTTTGCTCACAGGGAGTATAACAAATATTTGTAATAAAAAAGAAGCCACTGGGCGCCTGGGTGGCTCAGTGGGTTAAAATCTCTGCCTTCAGCTCAGGTCATGATCTCAGACTCCTGGGATCGATTCCCAGAAGAGCCTGTGAGAACTAAACAGAACCTAGCAGAGCAATAGCCAGCCTGCAGCACTCATGTTGTACAAGAGTTCTTGTAAGAGATTGAAATTTAGAGGTGATGGCAGCATTTGGTCTCAGCTACAACTTTTCTGTCAGATCTCTACTTTTTTTTACTGGCCTTTAGAAGTTTATCTCTTTTACTTTCCCAGTCCCTTTTTCTTTTCCCTCTGCCTTGAATGCATGGCCTATATTTTTTCTCACATCTACTTTCTTTTTGTTCATTTTTCAATTTTAACTGATTTTTCCCTCCACTTATTTTTTTAATTAGCATATAATGTATTATTTATTTCAGAGGTACAGGTCCATGTATCAGTCTTACATAATGCACAGTGCTCACCATAGCACATAATCCCCAATAGCCATCACCCAGCCACCCCAACCCTCAAACCCTGGTCCACTCTAGCATCCCTCAGTTTGTTTCCTGCGATTAAAAGTACTTTATGGTTTGTCTCCCTCTCTAGTTTCATTTGCTTCATTTTTCCCTCTCTTCCCCAATGATCCTCTGCCTTCTTTCCCAGTTTCCACATATCAGTGAGATCATATGATAATTGTCTTTCTCTCATTGACTTATTTCACTTAGCATTATACCCTCTAGTCCCATCGACATCGTTGTAAATTGTAGGATTTCATTTTTGATGGCTGCATAATATTCCATTGTATGCATACACTGCATCTTCCTTATCCTTTCATCTGTCATGGGCAGCTAAGATTTTTCCATAGTTTGGCTATTGTGGACATTGCTGGGGTGCAGGTGTCCCTGCTGATTACTACATTTGTATCTGTGGTGTAATTACTCAATAGCACAACTGCTGGGTCATAGGGTAGCTATATTTTAAATGTTTTGAGGAAACTCCATACTGTTTTCCAGAGTGGCTGCAACAGCTCACATCCCCACCAAGAGTGTAGGAGGGTTCCCCTTTCTCTGCATTCTTGCAAACATCAGTCATCTCATTGTGGTTTTGGTTTGTATTTCCTGATACTAAGTGATGTTGAGCACTTTTTATGTCTGTTGGTCGTTTGAATGTCTTCTTTGCAGAAATGTCTGTTCCTGTATTCTGACTATTTCTTGATTGGATTATTTGTTCTTTAGGTATTGAGTTTGATAAGTTCTTCATAGATTTTGCATACTACCCCTTTATCTGATATGTCATTTGCAAATATAGTCTCCCATTCTGTTGGTTGTCATGTGGTTTTGTTGACTGTTTCCTTTGCTGTGCAAAAGCTTTATATCTTGATGAAGTTCCACTAGTTCATTTTTTCCCTTGGTTCCCTTGCCTTTGGTGATGTGTCTAGGAGGAAGTTGCTGTGGCTGGTGTCAAAGAGGTTGCTATCTGTGTTCTCCTCAAGGATTTTGATGAATTCCTGTCTCACATTTAGATCTTTCATCTACTGTCTATTTTTGTGTATGGTGTAAGGAAATGGTCCAAATTCATTCTTCTACATGTGGTTGTCCAATTTTCCCAACACCATTTGTTGAAAAGACTGTCATTTTCCCATTGTATATTCTTTCCTGTTTTGTTGAAGATTGGCTGAACATAGAGTTGAGGATCCATTTCTGGGTTCTCTATTCTGTTCCATTGATCTGTGTATCTGTTCTTGTGCCAGTGCCATACTGTCTTCATGATTACAGCTTTGTAATAGAGCTTAAAGTCTATAATTGTGATGCAATCAGATTTGCTTTTGTTTTTCAACATTCCTCTAGCTATAGGGGTCTCTTCTGGTTCCATACATATTTTAGGATTATTTGAAACATTTTTTTGTGAAAGAAATTGATGATATTTTGGTAGGGATTGAATTAAATGTGTAGATTGCTCTAGGTAGCATAGACATTTTCACAATATTGTTTCTTCCAATCCATGAGCATGGAATGCTTTGTTTTGTTTTGTTTTCCATTTCTTCGTGTCTTCCTCAATTTTTTTCATAAGTACTCTATAGTTTTCTGAGTACAGATTATTTGCCTCTTTGGTTAGATTTATTCCTAAGTATCTTATGGTTTGGGTGCTATTATAAATGGGATCGGCTCCTTAATTGACCTTTCTTCAGTCTCGTTGTTGGCGTATAGAAATGCAACTGATTTCTGTGCATTGATATTATATCCTTCCACTTCACTGAATTCTGTCTGAGTTCTAGCAGTTTTGGGGTAGAGTCTTTTGGGTTTTGCACATAAAGTATCATATCTGCAAAGAGTGAGAGTTTGACTTCTTTGCTGATTTGGATGCTTTTTATTTCTTTTTGTTGTCTGCTAAGGCTAGGACTTCCAGCACCATGTTGAATAGCAGTGATGACAGTGGACTGCCCTGCCATGTTCCTGACCTTATGGGAAAAGCTCTCAGTTTTTCCTCATTAAGAATGATATTTTCTGTGGGTTTTTCATAGATGGCTTTTATGATATTGAGGTATGTACCCTCTATCCCTACACTCTGAAGTTTTAATCAAGAAAGAATGCTGTACTTTGTAAAATGATTTTTCTGCACCTATCGATAGTAGTATATGGTTCTTGTTCTTTCTTTTATTAATGCAGTGTATCATACTGATTGATTTGTGGATGTTGAACCAAACTTGCAGCCCAGGAATAAATCCCACTTGGTTGTGGTAAATAATCCTTTTAATATACTGTTGTATTTTATTGGCTAGCATTTTGGTGAGAATTTTTGCATCCATGTTCATCAGAGATATTGGTCTGCAATTACCCTTTTTGTTGGGGTCTTTGGTTTGAGGATCAATGTAATGCTCACCTCATAAAATGAGTTTGGAAGTTTTCTGTCTATTTCTATTTTTTTTGTGGGGGGACATTTTCAGAAGAATAGATATTAATTCTTCTCTACATGATTGGTGGAATTACCCTGGAAAGCCATCTGGCCCTGGGCTCTTATTTATTGGGAGATTTTTGATGACTGCTTCAATGTCCTTGCTTGTTAGGGATCTGTTGAGATTTTCTGTTTCTTCCTGGTTCAGTTTAGGTAGTTTATATGTCTCTAGGAATGCACCCTTTTCTTCCAGATTGTCTAATTTGCTGGTGTATAGTTGCTCATAATATGTTCTTATAATTGTTTGTATTTCTTTGGTGTTGGTTGTGATCTCTCCTCTTTCATTCATGATTTTATTAATTTGGGTCCTTTCTCTTTTCTTTTTGATAAGTCTGGCCAGGGGTTTATCAGGCTTATTGTTTCAAAATACCAGTTCCTTATTTTGTTGATCTGTTCTACTATTTTTTTTTCTATTTAATTGATTTCTGCTCTTATCTTTATTATTTGTTTTCTCCTTCTGGGTTTAGGCTTTATTTGTTATTCTTTCTCCATCTCCTTTAGATATAGGGTTAGGCTTTTTGAGAAAGGCTTGTACTTTCCTCTTATGACTGCTTTTGCTGCATCCTAAAGAGACCTGTGTTTTCATTTTCATTTGTTTCCATGAATTTTTAAAATTCTTCTTTAATTTCCTATTTGACTTATTCATTCTTTACTACAATGCTGTTTAGCCTCCATATATTTGTGTTCTTTCCAACTTTCCTCTTGTGATTGAGTTCAAGTTTCAAAGCACTGTGGTCTGAAAATGTGCAGGGAATGATCCCAATCTTTTGTACCATTGAGACATAATTTGTGACCCAGGATGTGTTCTATTCTGGAGAATGTTCCATATGCACCTGAGCCCCCACTTGCTTTCTATACAGATTCTTCACCTCTAAGTGTTCTCACCCTTCCTTACTTTTGTCCTGATCTTTCATCTTAGGAGTCACCTGTTATGTGTTATCTTTGTGCTTTATTTTTTTTTCCTTAAAAGTAAACACATTTTGTATTTATATTTTTTTATTATATGATTATTTGGAGAATATTCATCTTTCCAACTAGACTGCAAGCTCCATGAGGGAAGGAACTGTGCTAATTTCTTTCTCTATACCAAACATCTGAAACAGTGCTTGGCACCTGGAATGAGTTCAATAAATAGATGTTTAGATAAATACACTTGAAGTAGCTATATTAATGAATTCAAGCCACAAGTTCTATAAGATTACATATGTCTGGATATTTTTTGTGAGAATTTTACTGATTTGGTCCACTCAATACATAAGCTTGAAATTAGAAAAGTGGCATGTTGATAATTCCCTTAAAATACTCCCCCCTGTCAATATTGTGCATCTATTTGCTACCAACATTATTTTGTCTCTCTATACACAATCGTCTCTTTCCTGATGTTTTAACTACTCTGAATAAAGCCTTTGGGGCATTAGAATGAGCAGCCAGATGCAATCTAGATGAATCTTATGGAATTCTGGTCTATAGGAAATAATATTAGAATGTTGGCAGGATAATATTTAAATTAAATTTTACTCTCAAGTGATTATCTCCTTTTTAAAAAGCAGTCCTTTCTATTAAAAGCACACTCAAAATGTTCAAATTAAATCCTTTTGTGGTAAAGTAATGGCTCAGGGCAGCTTCTAAGTGGAAGATAAGGAGACAACAGTCATTTTACTCTAGAGAGTCATAAAATGCTTTCCCCTCCTCTTTTACTGTGCCACATCACAACTAAATTGTTTATCTATTATGGCTTGCAATTTTCTCTTTGGAAAAATGGTGTTGAGAGGCTTAAACATAAGATGTTATCAGAGAGCCATGAGTTTCTTTACTGGTCTTATGCAGATCACCCTTCCTTACTCATTTTAAGAAAATATAAAACTATTTCATATATTATTTTGAATATTAAAAATTGCACCAATGCAGAGTATGTAATATTTGCAATACACTGTTTGCTTTAAATTAGTAGTTTTCCTTGAGGTACTTGGGTGGCTCAGTTGGTTAAACATCTGCCTTCAGCTCAGGTCATAATCCCAGAGCCCTGGGATCTAGCCCTGCATTGGACTCCTTGCTCAGCAGAAGCCTGCTTCTCCTCCCTCTCCGTCTGCCTGCTACTCCCCCTGCTTGTATTCTCAATCTCTCTCTCTCTCTCTCTCTCTCTCTCTCTCTCTTTCTCAAATAAATAATAAATAAATAATATTTTCTAAAAAGGTGTGATTTTCCTCTATTTGCTAGAATCATTATGGTAACTAGGTAAAAGACTTCTTCAACTGTGTTTATGACAGATCAGTATTCAATAGTTTTCCTTCTTTTTCTATTGAACCAGTGTTATTTTACATCAATGAAATTTACCAAAAATGTTTTTATCTTTCAAATCACTTTTATTTTAATAACTGTCCCAT
Organism: Spilogale gracilis; assembly: GCA_004023965.1. NCBI lineage: Eukaryota > Metazoa > Chordata > Mammalia > Carnivora > Mephitidae > Spilogale > Spilogale gracilis. Next base: position 50,357 of record PITA01009576.1, on the reverse strand, counting down.
TGCTTATTTTTGGAGGTCTTAGAGAATATGGTTTGGATCCTTCTGTCACACAGGTTTAATTTAGGTATCTGATCTCTAGGTCTTCTGGAAGCACTAGGATCAATCCCATGCATCAGCCATTCTCCTGTTTATACACTGCAACATAAATCCCACAGAAGATCAAAATATACATTTATCTTTTCAGACAATCAACTTATCAATATGCCTAGAAGCAAAAGATAAATTTCTTCTTTGTTTGATCAATAAAGTAATAACTGCAAGTGCTATGAATGAAGATAAAGCTATCTCTTCTATTTTCATATCCAACTACTTTATTTGACTTGATGTCATCTGTGTCAGAGAATTCTATCGCCTGGCTACACACAATGCACAGAACGCATTTCCTTTCATTGATTCTCAATTTCCCCATCATTAATTTCATTGACTGAGTAGCAGGCTTTCAAATTAGAGAAAAGTAAAAAGCTCAAACAATGAAGTTCCATCCGTTTAATATTACTGATTTTCTTTATTCTGTTTTGAGATGAGGGGGACAGGGCTCTTACTGTTGTAGCATTTTTTCATGCTACCTCAGAGAGCCAAAGTAAAGCATGCATAATAGTGAAATCATAGTGCCTAGAATAGTGTTTGATGTCAACTTGAACAATGGGTATTATAGAATAAACAAATCAAGATTCATAAAGTAATCAATACTCAAGTATTATTCATACACTGAATAGTCAATAGAGAAATATGTATTGGTGGCCTACTTGTACCAAGATTGTGAAAAGTGCTGTGAATATATGGATAAAAAGTCATGACTCTGCCTCCAAGGACCTTATAGCCAATTGCAGGTCTCACGTTAAATTATTATAGTGCAGATGCACTGATACAGTGGGAAGAAAGAAGATAGGGTAGCTATTGACACCAACAGACATTAGGGAGCTTCTTATTTATTCATTTTTTTGTCATAGTCCTTTTCACTTATCATGTCATACACACGGGTAATAATAAAGCTAATTATCCTATTGCAGATAGGAATTAAATACCTTTTAATGACTCTCACCTTTGATACAGTTTTCTAAAACTTGAAATCATTTCTTATATGTATCATAATCTATTCCAGCCTCAATATAATTAAATCCTACTTGATTTTGCAGCTTATATGTTTATTGAGACTTTAGTGTCCTGCATTTTAATACTGTATTCCTCACACTTAAAATAATGCTAGGTTTAATAAAACATGTTAAACAAATCAAAACACCTGTTATATGCCTTACATTCCAGTGAAAGGAGATTTTAAAAAGCAAAACATGAGATACAGTAATAAATTTTGTGAAAGGTATGAAAACAAGGTGATACAATGGAAGGGGCCAGGTGATTATTTTGAATAGGGTGAACAAGGAAGTTCCCGAGGGAGGGACAACTGATGTGAGACAAGAAAGAGCTTGGGACAAGGTCTTGGGAAGAGTAGTCTGAGTTGAGTGTTTGGAGCCCTGGGTGGCTCAGTGGGTTAAAGCCTCTGCCTTTGGCTCAGGTCATGATCTCAGTGTCCTGGGATCCAGGCCTGCATCAGGCTCTCTGCTCAGCAGGGAGCCTGCTTCCTCCTCTTTCTCTGCCTGCCTCTCTGCCTACTTGTGATCTCTTTCTGTCAAATAAATAAATAAAATCTTAAAAAAAAAAAAAAGATACAAGGGTTCCTGCCTTGGGAATAATCTTAAGAATTTGGAGAAGTTTTTTAAAAAGATGGCAGTGTTTGGAGTGTAGTGAGAGTATGAGAGTTTATTACATATTGTGTGAGAGGCCAAATATGGGCAGAGCATTTTGGGGTCTTGTGTGGCAGGATAGCAAGTGTCAATTTATTTTGTAGTCGTTATAAAGTCTTTAGTGTAATGGTTCTCAAGCAGGTGACAATTTGGGCATTGTAGCAAATATGGACATACTTTCAGTTGTCACAGAGGGGAAGGGGAGGTGTTACTGGCATGTAGTAAATTGAGTCCAGGAATGACCCTAAACATTCTATACTACACAAGGGAGTTCTTCACAGCAAAGAATTATCCTGCCAAAAATGTCAATAGTGTTGAGACTGAGAAACCCTGTTTTAGGTGACGGTAATGAAGTAAGCATAAACTGATATAATCTAAGTTACATTTTAATTACTTTACATGTTTGTTGGAAATTAAATTATGCAGCAGAAAACATGGAACCTTAAATACCACAAGATATTTTTGTAGTGGTCAAAAGATAAGACATAATAACATTTACATTGATCAGTTATTTTCTCTGTATAGTTTTATTTCTGAAAATGATTTCATTTATGCCATATATAAACTCCTATAATAAGTCATACTCTTAACTAGGTTCTAATGCATTATTCTCTTCATTTCTTTCCTCAAAGTATTGCAGGTTTAACAACTTTGACAATAGAGAAGACAAGGGATCAATCTATCATCAACAGAATATTTAATATTTCAGTGAAATATCATATTGATCATACCCCAGCCCCACAATGCTCTTTTTAAAATTTATTTTGCTCTCTTCAGGGTCATAACAAATAAAATATGGCATCTTCCCCATGACGATTTATACCACCAGAAGAAAGATGTAATGTGAAAGCTGAACATTCTCCATTAGCTATTATTTATATACTATTTCTACTTGTCAAATATTATTCACAGAAAATCAAAATATGATGGTGATTTTTTTTTCCTCTTCAATTCTAGGCATTTTGATTAAGTTGCAACACATTCATGTATCATTCAGTGAAAAACAGTATTTGAACTAAAACAAAAGAGAGCAGAAATAATTTGGATAGTTCAGAAAACAATTCAGTCTTCTAGGAACTGGGAATTTTGAAAGAATTTTAAAGCCTGTCATGTGCTTTGGATCTAAAGCTAATGCAGAGCAACAGAAATCGTTTCATTCAAAGGTTGTGGTCACCACTAACCACATTTTAAGTATAGTCTTTTTAGAAAGCTATTCATTCAAATTTCAGGTCTGCCATTTACATTTTTGGGCAAATCACAGTAAAACATCTTTGGACTAAGTTACCTCTCTGTAAATTGAGGATGATGTTACATAACAAGACAATGCGTAAGACATACAGTACATGCTATTAATGTAAAAACCAATGAGTTAAAAAGGAATCCTGTTCTTATTTCTATCTAAATTGTGTGGTCATTGTTGGATTGTAAGATTTTAATGTTGCATGCTCTTTTTATTTGGTTAACTCTTCATTAAAATCAGGGATAAGAACTGATTTGAATGTTGTCTCTTTCCTCCTACTTTGTCCAAGTGAAACACATATTTAGACACTTTATCAGCCAGACCCTGACCTTCAACTGCACTAGCCAAAATTACAGAGATCAGTCAAGTAGTAAATCACTCCCTGCTCAGTTCACAATTGTAGGAAAGAACAAAAATCTCCTTAGTAATAGGAGTATGGCAGAAACCAAAGAGAGATTGAACTTTCAGGTACATATGTCTCTGAGAAAAAACAAAGGAAAAGTTTATCCCCAAGAATGAGTAGGGAATTTATTATGGAAATAGAGAAAAAGGAAGGGCTGAAGGGAAGAAAATGGAAGGAAAGGGAAAGTCACACTTTCTATTATTTTGTGTCTGTGTGCGGAGCACAAATATCAAATATGGACTCATTTAATACTAACTTAAGGGTGGAGAAAGAATTCTATTTCTATTTATAGATGAGAAAACTGAGATTACAGAGAGAATTTAAGTAAATTACCTACATATTTATAACTTGAAAATAGTAGAACTGGGATTTTCATGTGAGTTTTGTCTCCATATAAAGCCAGTGATCTCTTACTGCAGTACATTTTCTATTTGAATCGTAGTGCTCTGTGAAATTACATGTCAACTAAGCATTGACCTCAACAGCACAAAATACTTTTGCATCATGTTTACATTCAAGCAAACACTTGAAATAAAAATTGAGACAGAGACAAATACTATATGATTCCTTAAGAAACAAAATAAATGAACAAAGGTGCAAGAGAGAGAGAGAGAGAGAGAGAGGCAAACAAAGAAACAGTCTTAACTATAGAAAACACATTGATGATTACCAGAGGGGAGGTATGTTGGAGGATGGGTTAAATAGGTAGTGTGGATTAAGGAGGGTACTTGACAGGATGAGCACCAGGTGATATCTGAAAGTATTGAATCACTGTGTTGTATACCTGAAACTAATATTACACTGTGTTAACGAATTGGAATTTTAATAAAAACCTTAAAAAGTTGAGACAAAGACATAGTGATGTAACTCACAAAAAAGTATGCCCATAAAAGTTATATATCGGCAGTCACAAATTATATAAAGGATTCATTAGGATTTAATTCACTCTAAGAATTTAAGAGGGAGAATAGGTAAAGTAACCCTTAATTTACATGTTCCTCATTAAAAACAAACAAAAACCCCACTATTTATTCCACAGAATACATGGTAATGTTTTCTGACACTAGTTTGATCTTCCTTTGATTTCCTTTTTAGGAACCTTGACATTTAAGTAAAACTACCAGTAAGTGAGAGTATTTGCCTAAGTTCAGATGTTTCATCATCTCATTTATAAAGAAGATGTTTACTTAGAAACTGTATTCAAGGGGCGCCTGGGTGGCTCAGTTTGCTAAGAGACTGCCTTCGGCTCAGGTCATGATCCCGGAGACCCGGGATCGAGTCCCACATCGGGCTCCCTGCTCCGCAGGAAACCTGCTTCTCCTTCTCTCACTCCCCCTGCTTGTGTTCCCTCTCTGGCTGTGTTTCTCTCTGTCAAATAAATAAATAAAATATTTTAAAAAGAAAAAGAAAAAGAAAAGAAACTCCATTCAACTATGCTTTTTCCTGACCTTTTTCCTGATATAATAAGGTTGAAAATAATAATTATAGAAAAGACTCTTTAAAGGAGTAAATACCTATATTTAAATACTTTATAGTATAGTTTATAATATTATCAACAAAGTTCTGTTTAGAATAATCAATACTCTGTTTCCCTGCTCACAATGTGAGTAAAATATTCCTATATATTCTGAATACAGACTTTCATTTTTCTCTCTTCTAAAACTGGTACATAACTTTGTGGATTTGGACTAAGGTCAAGTAATTTCTAGCTATTGGTCATCAACCTTTAGGATATTATCCTAACAATTAATGAATACATAGATACATAAACACATATATTCATATGTGAAAAGAGCAACCTGTTTTTTACAACTATATGTACAGTTTACCTGGATGTGTCAGCAGGATGAGCTCTAATTTAGGAGTCATGAATCCCTGGGGAATTGGGGAAGTGATTCAAAATTTCTAAGTTTCTTTTGCTGCATTGTTCAGAATGTGACAATCTCTCCTGGCTTTGAACTGTCTGACCTTTAGCCTAGTTTCTTCTGCTGAACTAATTTATTTTGTTTCAATGATCTTAGTGCTTCTCTATTTCCTTCTGGCTCTGGGAAAAATAAGGAAGTAAAAGAGGTTGGTTGGATGGATGGATAGATGACAGATAGATGATAGATGATAAATAAATGATAGATGATGATAGATAGATAGATATAGATAGATAGATAGATAGATAGATAGATAGATAGATAGATGATAGATATAGATAATAGATGGGCAGGTAGATAGATACATAGATAGATAGAGATTTGGAGTAAATATCTATCCTATAAAGACTAAAAAATAGCTAATGACTGTTTTCTTAAGAAACAAATATCAATCAAACAATTCTCTCTCTCTGAACCCAATGGAGAATTTCACTAGGAATATTTGATGATGATAAAAACTCAAAGGCCAAGCTGCAACTTTTAAAACTTGCTTCAGGAAAAGAATATTTTAAAACTATTTTATGAATATATTTCTTAGTAAAAAATATTTTAGAACAAATATTTTAATGTACTTCATATGGAAAATGTAAAACATTTCCAAATTTACAAGGAAGATTAAAATGAATAAAGGTAAAATACTTAAGAAGATTTTCAAACTGTATTCAAATTATAATATCTAGCAAGGAGAAGTTACTAGATTCAGAGCTCTCAACTCAGACTTATTGAGATATAACTAAAAAAAAATTCAACTTCTGTAAGTCTCAAATTTCTGTTGTGAAATGGATTAACCAAGCATGGACTGATACTGTATTTGCCAGTTATTTATAAACTATAATCTCAATATCAATATTCACCATGAAATTATTATATATATGGAAACAGTTGCATTTCTCTGAGGCAATTTTTTTTTTAATTTACTTATTTGACAGAGAGAAACACAGTGAGAGTGGGAACACAAGCAAGGGAAGTGGGAGAAGCAGGTTTCCCTCTGAGCAGGGAGCCTGATGCATGGCTGGATCCCTGGACCCTGGGATCATGACCTGAGCCAAAGGCAGATGCCTAACGACTGAGCCACCCAGGCGCCCCTCTGAGACAAATTTTTTTATCGATTTCTGAAAATTGCTTATATAGCAGTTTTATGACATTTCTAATAGGTTTCTCTCAAATAAACACAGGTTTAGTCTAGTCTCATTTCCATTTCCTAAATTCACACTTCTGTGTTTGTTTGTGAAGGCTTCTAATTTCTCAAATGGAAGGGGGAAAGAAAAGAACCTCTTAGGTTTTACTTAGGCTTCTTTCCATTTTTATATTTTTAGGTCCCATACACAAACAAACAAAAAATAGTGACTACTAAACTTTAATTTTCTCAAGTAATAAGCATCTTAATATGAACCAGGAAAAAAAGCATATTGAAAGATGAAATATTAAAGGAATGTCAAAAGTTTTAGATGCCCAGAAATCTCTGCTAAGATTATTCCTATTTTTTTTCCTCAAGCATTTTTTTTTCCTCTAAAGTAGTTCTTTGCTACTTTGTCCTTTGCTTGTATGTAAAGGGTAGATAGTCATTACAGGAAATGAAGACTCCATTAGTTTGAGTGGTGCCCTTTGGCTGATAGACATAATATTCTTAAACTAGAGTACTTTGCACTGCCAATTGCTACTAATGGAGAATCACTACATGTATATCTATGGCTATCCTAAAATACTTTTTCTCTTTATAAAAGAATTGGACAGGAACAGGTAGAACATGAAAAATCATTCATTAAGTGCAGCAAGAAAGCCATTAGGATCATAATTCCCAAGCATTAAGAAAGAGATAATGAGGCTTGGAGAAGAATAATCTTACGTATGTACATATGTCATCAAGCTTACATCTAATGGGGAAAAAGAGAGGTTAAAATGCTCCAGATGATATATAAAGACTTTTTTCTGAGGGAAACAGCACTTCATAAATATCCAAATAAGGTGCTTGCAAAAGTCTCCCAACCTATCTGACTTAACATAAAATGCTAAGAGAATCCCTTTGCCTCTGGTAAAAATATATTTTGCAGATTATTTTAAAGATTGATAGCCCAATATTAAAAGCCAATATAATATAAGGGAAGAAATGAATAAAACCAATAAAATAATAAAATAAATAAAAATGTTATCTCTGTTGCTTCTCTATACAAATTTTTCCAAATTTAGTTCAATGAAATTTTAAAAATCTGTGAATGTTAATAACTGCATTAACTACCAGTGGTGTTTTACTTATAAAAGTTAGTTTATTAAGCTTCTTATGGTGACATAGGATTGATTCGCAGTTGTATGTATAGCCAGTAATGATTTCTAGTCAATATTTACAATCAGAGAAGCAGAGAGGTAGAAGCAGAATGCCTTAAATTGTGAACCCAATACATGTCTCTAACTCTGTAGTTAAGGTTCCATCTACCACACTAGGAGTTTCATAGGGGCACAGTTTCTTTCCTCTATACCCTGAAAATAGCCATCTAAATATTTCTGGTATTTGGTTCACATAGAAGATATCTTTGAGTTACTTTAAGAACAAGTAAAAAGCTGAACAGTGAAAAATCAACTCTTCTTGGATCCTTAAGAGAGAAGAAGACAGAGTAAACCATTGCTCCCAAGATGTGAGAGGCAAAGGAATACAGAGAGACACGGCTTACCTGAGAAAAAAAACTCACAGAAGAAACCACCTCAGGAATCAGGACTGATGTAGGAAAACTGGAAGTAAAACTGACAAGTTGTCAGAGGCTCAGTGTGGATAAATCAGGAGTTAACTTCCAGGAATTTGACCAGATTCTCAAGGTGAATACTGGACAAAAATCCCCTGATGTCTCTGGCACAGAGAGGGCAGAATGAACCATTTTTAAATACACAGGAGCATTCTATTCTACTTATCAAGGACTGCCTTCAGGGGAACCTAATTAATCTGAGGATAACCTGCTGAAGTATTCTAAGTGCCTGGCAGACTTGGTAAAAAGGAAATATCCAACTCTAGGCCACTCTATCTATCCTGTTTCACCAGAAGAAGGAGGAAAAAACACTGAGAAGTTCTTATGGTGTTCCTAATACAGATAGAATAATTTCACTAAAAAACTGAATCCCAATTATAGGACTGTAGAATGCCTTCCCTGTCCACACATCTTACCACCACATTACTAAAGGCCTATTTACATACAGTTCTTTTTACTCTGTATCTCTTTTCCAGCTATCAGGAAAAAAGTACAAGGCCAATCAAAGGACAAAAAACAGTTTTAAGAGAGAGAAAACATATCAGACCAGATGAAGTAGGGATGTAGGAATTATAAGCTATGATTATTATGCTAAGGGCTCTGATGATGAAGTAGATAGCATGCTGGAACAGATGAGCTATGTAGTAAGTGGAGAGAGAAATCCTAAAAAAAGAACAACAACAACAAAAACTGCTAGAGATTTAAAAACAACAACAACACTGTAACAAATATGAATCTCTTTGAAGAGCTTGAACAGACCTGAGAAAAAAGTATCTGAGCCAGAGGACATATCAAGATCAAGGATTTTCAATCCTTGAAAATCAAAAGCAAGGAGAACAAGAATTGGAAAAAAAACAGAAAAGGATATGTAAGGACTGTGGACAACAATGGAGTTGTTGCATAATAGGAATACCAGAAGGAGAAGGAGAAGAGAAGAGAGAGCAAAAACAGAAGAAATATTTGATAAAATACTGACCAACTATTTCCCCCAAATTAATGTCAGGCACTAAACCACATATATAGGAATCTCAGAGAATAAATGCAAAAACCAAAAACCCCAAAACTCAACTTTTTCTAGTCATAATTTTCAAACTACAGAAAATCAAAGATAAAGAAGGAATTCTGAAAGAAGCCAGAGGAAGGAAACGCCTTACATATACAGGAATAAAGAAGAGTTACATCTGACCAAATGCGTGACCCATGAAAGAATTAATCAATAAACAAAACCTCATTAAAATTAACAACTTCTGTTCTGCAAAAGACAACATCAAAAGAATGAGAAGACAAACCACAAACTAAGAGAAAACATGAGCAAAAGACACATCAGATAAAGGAATCTTGTCCAAAATATATAAAGAACTCTTAAAACTCAACAAGTAGAGAACAACCCAATTAAAAAATGATCCTAAGGCCTTAAGAAACACCTTACTAAAGGAGATACATCTCAGTGACTGTCTTGGGAATCAGGGTCTTTACAGAGATAATTAAGTTAAAATGCGTTCATAGTGTGGGCCCTAATCCAATATGATGGACATCTTTATAAGAGGGAATTTGTAGATAGGTACATACAGAGAGAAGATCATTTGAAAACACAAGGAGAAGATGACTATGTACAAACTGGGGAGAGAGGTCTCAGAAGAAACCAACCCTGTGACACCTTCATCTCAGACTTTTACATAAATATATTTATTTTGCTTCAGTCACCAAATCTGGGACCCTTTTATATTGCAGCAAGAGTACACTAAAAGTGTTGCCTGGTTGAAACGTGGTGCAAATAAACAGAGTTAAGGAGCCACCATGAACATAAAACCAAACTCTAAGCTATTTACAAGAAGAACCATATGGAAAGCCATGTTGTCTTCTGACATTAGTGGTAGTGGCTGGAGGAATAGTAGGAAGCAAGTCAACAAGAAAAGCAGAATATATAAAGGCAAAGAAGGCAGAGATCATGACAGAACTCATATAGCAAGGTGATTCATCTAGAATGAAGTGCTGGCTCACAAATATGATGACAAGATGAATGCTAACTCTTACAGACTCTGAATTTTATTTGTGTACAAAAATAGTGTTTGTTTCATATGAAATGTAAAGTGAATGCTAACAGTGCACTAACATTATTTTTTAAATCTCAGTATCACAGACATTTCAAAGCAACTGAAAAGCAAGAGAGGCTGTTTTAAGGCATTTATTTTTAATAAAACACTGCTTCCATACTTGGATTGCAAATTTTCCAGCATCTAAATCACAATAAATATAAAACATTGAACACTAGAGAATTTTAACTATCTCTTTGAACAATGTAAACACAATACTTACAGAGCTTTGTAAAAGAAGGAAGTGTTCTCTTTTTAAATCTGCAACCAGATGTGAGATTATTGGTCTTTGTTTCAACCACAATGACGATGGAGAGGAAGAAATTAATTGCAATTCTGATGAATGGAATGCCTGACAAAATAATAGTTTTTAGCAGATCATTGTTTTCACTCTTTAATTTCTATCCAACAAAGTTTTATTTCAATGGTACATCATCATAATTGCCATTTTTATAAACATCAAACTGTGCAGGTGCATTTTCAAACTCACCCTCTGTGGCAAATACAATGAACTAAAAAAATGTAGAACAGTATGAAATTGCAGAATTTCTTTGAGCATATGGTGATATGTAGAATGTCTGCCTTAAAGAAAACTGAAAAATGATGGGCCCTTCGAAACTGGTAGCCAGCCATAAGCAAAATAGCCCCTGGGTTTTGATACTTGCTGTTTTAATAATTCACTTCCGCTGTCTTTCACAGATTTTGTCCTTCTGCCATGTGTGCAATACTTTAATATTAGGTATAGTGCATTCATGTCCTCTGATTAGCACTTAATTAAATATCAGCACTGAATTTCTCATTAGTCAGTGAGTAAGATGTGACTTAAATTCAGGTTGGCCCATGAATGGAACATCTTTCAGGTACCGTGGGATTCCAGAGCAACATTGACATGATCAGTGGGACGTGTTATTTCTCAAAAGCTCATTCTATGAAATTTGAGATTAAACACTAAAGTAAATTTCTTTTACTCTTCAATCTTGTGTGTTAATTCATATGCTTCAGGTATTGCCTAAGGACCTGATGATACACTCAATGTAGAAATGTGTATTTCAAGTATTAGAATTCAGTTTCTAGCTGTTTTTCATTAATTCATATATAAATTGCAAAACTCCAGCTCAAGTCTAAAGAAAAGAAAAACCAATAACACATATAGTTTCAGTTTTTAATAAATATATCAGATTAGTGCATGATACATGTGATAATCTGAGAAAAGATTATAAATATGTATTATTTTTGGTGACCAAAAATATTTACTATTCACAATATCTTCCCACTTAGCTGTTTAATTGCTAAAATTTCACCATGATGAATTCATTCATTTGGGCTAATACAGAACTATTTCTTTCTTCTAAGAAAATGGGTACATCAACATTCACCCTGGAAGGCTTCATAAAATCTTAGCTTTGGAAATATACTTAGTAGAATTTATTTAGTCATACCAATTTTATGCATGAACCTATTCTTCAATCTCTCTGAATCAGTTTTTTCTTTGAAAATACTACATGGCTCAGAAGACACTTCCATTCCATTTTTGTCTTTTAATTTTAGGAAAAAAACACTAGAAAAACATTTTCTAATTTCAGGAAAAAAAATTGTTGAGTTTTGCTATTCTGACAGGCCTCTGGAGTTACATATAAGAAAGCAAATTAGTCTATGTGATCACTTTTTAAATATTTGAAAATGTTTATCATGTTCCTCTTTAACCTTCTTTATTTTAATCTAAATAATCTCACTTCTTTCAAAGATTTCTTCTATGGTACACTTTCTTGATGATTTGCATAAGAAGATCAGTTGATAATGATAAAAAGTTAATATGTGGCAGGTCGTCTTCCAGTTATTTGCATGGTGGTGACTAAACACAGCTCCTGCATTCATGGCTTTTAGAATTCAATGAGGAGAGAGACAAAACAAGTAAGTAAACAAAAACAAAAGTCTGATAATTGATAAATGCTGTGGAGAAAACACTGAGAGAGCTATGAGAGAGAATTACAATAATTTAACTAGCTTACAAATAGCCAGGCATATGTAAGTGGAGTCAAGTGAAAGAAGGGAGAATGTTCTAGAGAAAGGGAACAGACAAGTGACAAATTGAGAGAAAATATTGGCAATTTCAATCACAGGAAAAGAACCACTACCATGAATATACAAATAGTTTCAATATAACTAATGAAGCATACAAATCAAATATGTCAACTTTTACTGGATCTTTGACTTTAAAATAATGATAAATGAAATTTTGGTGCAAGCTCAATGAATGCTACAGCAAAAGTCCTTATTCTTGTGAGATGCTTGCTGAAGTCTTTTCGATAAAGTGTCATGGTCTCTTCTTTCAATTTATTTTCAAAAGATTGAGGGGGGATGGGAAGGTGTCAACAATGGTTAAAAAACATATTGATATTTGGTAAAGCTAAGCAAATATATGCAGTTTTTAACTATTTTTTTTACCTTTTCTCATAAATAACAGAGGTGGAGGAATGCCAAGTAAATTAAAATCATATATTAAGTTTATATAACAGAGTAATATTCATTTCAAACACCTTTAAAGTACCATTTATATCTATAATAAAAAATAGAATATAAACAGGTGTCCTGAGAATTTCAACTCTTTCTTTTATGTATTTATGACTAATCTGTCCTGACTTGTTTCTTACCAATAAATCCTTTTTTTTTTTTTTTTTGCAATAAATCCTTTTGAGGTTGTGATACTTTAGGTATCTGCAAGTAAATTAAAGCACTTGAAAACTCCACATTGAAGTCAATCAACTCTTACTTAGTGACTATTGTGGCATTAGTTTCCTGTGTTGGTAACTAAAAAACGAAGAATGAACTAAACTCTCACAGGGTACTAGTGGTGCAATATGGGAAGTATAAGTAAATGTAAAATGTAAACCAGAGAAATATAAACAAGAAATATTTCAGAAGGAAAATGAGATGAAAACCAAAACCATTTAAATTCCTCATGATTTTGCTCTTCAGTGACATTGAATCTTTTTTTTTTTTTTTTTTTTTTTTTTTGTCTTTCAATTGAAGATGGAGAGAAAGTGATATGAGCACCTGGAAGCAATTTGCAGATAAATTCAATCATTTGGGGATGTATTCTTGCATTGTTTGCCCTTTTATAAAGGACAAAGAAAGACAAAAAATAAAAAGGAAGGATGCGGGAAAGGAGCTTCTGAGATATCTAGATGTTAAAATCATTATATATTTTGGAAATACTAGACTATACATAAATGTGCCTGTCTATAATTTGCTCCAACTGTTGCAATTTAGGAAATGGGAAGAAAATGTGATCTAAAACTGTATACTAAAATAAAACTAAGAATTACTCTTAGGAGACCATTATGGGTGGAATTTTGTACTCTCAGAAGTTCTGTAGGAGTCCTAACCTCCAGTACTTCAGAATGACCTTAGTTTGAAATAGGATCATTATAGGCATAACCCATTAAGATGAGGTCATACTGGAGTACAAAAGACTTCTAATCCAATATGACTGGTGTCCTTATAAGAACAGAAGAGACAGAGATACACACACCCACTGGGGGGAAATATCATGGGACAACAAAGGCGGACATTGACAGCTGCAAGCCATGGGACTCCAAAGACTGACAGAAAACCACCAGAGGCTGCCAAGCAAAGGATTCTCATCACAGGTTTCATGAGGGGACATGGCCCTGCTAACACTTTAATCCTTGACCTTTAGCCTCCAGAACTATGAGACAGTCAACTTTTATTGTTTTAAGCTTCCCAGTTTGTAGTACTTTGTAATGCCAACTCTAGGAAAGCACCACAGGAGCATATGAAGAATAACACTATGCCTTCCATTATATGTTTAGGCAACAAAAAACCCCAAAACTATCAGTATGATGTACTTCTACAATATGTCAAATATATATTCAAAAGCTCTGTTCCCTGCAAACATCAAATACAGATGTTTTCCATAACAACATTTCAAAGTTACCTCTGAACTTCTGGGAAACTGCCAGAGTTGGAACCAAGGGCCTCACTTTCATGAAATATGAAAGTTGTAAGACCTAGCTATCAAATGAGTTTTAGTTTACATCTCTTCTTTTTCTGAAGATGCAAGACAAATCTTCTTGAAGCAGTTTATAAAAGATCCTCAGGCCTTTGTTTAGGGATTAATAATAGTGCTAGTACTCCTGCCTTTTTCCAACCCTGTTTTCCAAATGAGGCAAAAAGAAAAATCAAGTGAAAATCCTATGCACACTTTAAATAACTTCTAATTTTATATGCCAATGATATCTCAATAAAACAAAATCAGTCAATCAAAAATCAAGTGGTTTGCAAATTTACAAGCCTTTATGCATAATTACGGTAGAAAATTGATTAAGGACGATGGCTTAAGCCAAGATGTATAAGAATGGTTTAATAATCCCCTCAATTCCCAAGTTGACCCAAAGAATGGGTCACCTGCTGAAGAGATTCTAGTCTCAATTTGTACCCCTAAACAGGAAAAATATGGGTAACATCCTGCAAGTTCCATCTTTGTGTGTGTGCTTCCTGCAGGAGGTACAAGAAAGAGTATTGCATCTGGATGCTAATCTTTACTACAAAGATCTTAGCCAGTGGTAAACTGTTGCCCAGTAATAACCTAGAGGCTCATCAACAAAATATAGAAGGAGATATAGGCATATATGGGGCAGAGTTGAAGAAAAATAAATAATTCCTTATTTAAGAATCATGAACTATCATATTCTTGACTTTAGTGTGCAAGTCACCTGCTGCAGATAACTCCAAATTTGGTGATAACGTAAGGCATGACAAATGTCTGTATGTTGTTTTTATGTCTATATGCCATAATGTATCTTTTAACAATTTTACATAGTTCTGTGAGAAAAAGTATCCACATTCACTTACAAAACACTTAAATTACATTAAAGAAAGCAAAGCATTTTTTTTTTTTTTGAAAGAGAGAGAGAGAGGGAGTGAGCATGTATGCAAGGCTGCGGGATTAGAAGGGAGGAACAGAGAGATGAAGAGAGAGAATCCAAAACAGGCTTCCCCCTGAGTGTGGAGCCCCCATAAGGGGCTTGATCTCAAGACCTTGAAATCATGACCTGAGCCAAAATCAAGAGTGGGACATTTAACTGACTGAGCCAACCCGATGTCCCAAAAGCAAGGCATTTTTTAAAACTCAAATTTTGACTGGTTTTGCAATTGGAATGGTTGGTCTCTTTTTGAAATCTCATGATTGTTACCATTCCCAATGGAGTTACTTTGTCATGTGTCAAATACCATTATAGGTTTTGTTTCTGAAGGTATACATGAATATTTTATAAAAGAGAAAATTTTTACTTTTTAAAAAATTTTAATACTAAAGTAAATTGTTGGTGGAGATATATGTTTTAACATGAAAGAACAATTATCTTCTTGGAACACACCAGCACTTTAAAAAATATCCTAGGGCATTTCAAACCTCCTGGCCTTACGGATAAAGCACCTTGATTATAATTAAGAAATCTGGAAATAATCAGTAAAATGCATAGATTAACTTTAAGTGATGTAGTTCAGAGTCCAATCGATATTTTTGCTGGTTCCTCGGTAATTGATTACATGGATTGTTTAAATCTGTGTGTTGTTCTTCTATTTAATATCTTCTTCCACATTTTCTTCTTTAGGAGATTGGAATTCTGTTACATTAGTCCCCTAAACCTAGTGGTCTAGACTTTCCTGAAGTTAATTTCTCAATCCTATCTATTACCATATGGCAGGTTCCCCTGAGGTAGTTTGAGCCCACTCTGCACTCCCAGCCCTCCTTGTCTTCATTACTTAATCACCTCTCTGCCCCAGAAGATACGCTAAAATTCTGAGAGTGTTCCAGTTATAAACTGCTGCATAACAAGCTACCCCATGAGTAAGTAGCATTAAATACAAGCCATTTTATTATGCTCAGAGATTCTGTGGGTCAGGAATTTGGACGAGGCACAATGGATGGTTTGACTCTATTTCACACTGTCTGGGGACTTCTGCTGGGAAGGCTCCCCTGAATTTGACTGAATAGTTGTGGTGGGGGTGTGGCTACACTCAGCTGGAGGCTTATCATTCACATACCTTGTACCTGGGTGGGGATGACTGCAGTCTGAGCTTAACTAAAAGTATTTCCTGGAGCTACAAATGTCCATTCCATGTTCTTTGGACTTCCTCACAGCATGGCTGCCTCACTGTAGTTGAACTTTTCATAAGGTAGCTCAGAGCTCCATGAAAAAGAGCAGAAGTGTCATGGCTTTGTATCTGCTAGTCTTAGAAGTCACCTGGAGTCAGGACTGCTATACTCTATTGGGTAGAATAGTATAAGTCTATACAGATAAAGAGGAAAAGATATAAATGCTATCTATCAATGGGAGGAGTGTTAAAGAATTTTCAACTACATTTTACAATTATCTCAGGGTTTCAACAACTCAATGGACACAGGATTCTGAAAGCTCAAAACAGGCACTTTGTGGGAGACCTGATGTCATATGTGAAGAAGAGATGGAGTACTCACTTAGCAATGATCTAATAAGTCTGTATATGTAAGCTAGTGACCAGAAAGGATGCAAGGTTACAAGGTGGCTTCCTACACACACCTATTTGCCCACAACAAGAGGAGAACTGCCTTTTAATTACAGCTTGTCAATATGTTTCACACAATCTTTAGAGAGAACAAAAATTCCAGAGGGAATTTCTTCTCCACAAGAAGACTGGGAATAATAATAAAGCCAAAGAAACAAAACAATGATCATTTAAGTTTTTACCAGTTGCTAGGCACTATGCTAAGTGCTTAAAATTCTTTATTACTTCATTAATCCTCAAAACTATTTTATGAAGATTGTATGATGGTACATGTTATATCAATAAAAACAAAATCAGCAAGGTTGAGCAATTTGCTCAAAGTGGCACAGCTAAATAGTCCACAGCAGATATCTGTACATGTGCTTTTCTGACACATAAGAACTTGGCTTTGGTAAGAACTGGTAGGTAAATGCACAAGCCCTAAAGTAGATATCAGGTGACTTTTCTTCAGATGTGGGGTTATCCTGTAGTTAAGACAAGTAAACTAAGATCAGAAGGGAAGATTCATGTACTTGGCGAATTTCACTATGCAAGCAGAGCTTTACAGGATTTCATTTTGCTTTAAAGTTGAAAATTCTTTGCACTAAAAACTCATTTTTATTTTCTTCTGTTATAGTCTATAAGGCTCACTGTGGGTTTTGGTCCCATTTTCTCTGGTATATTCAGGTTGCTATCACTGGTGGACTTTATAAGAGAACATTTGAAAAGAGTAATTTGGAACACTGTCTATTTAATGGTAGAAGTAGAAATTCAGTCATTTCACATATAGTCCATACTCTTATTTTTATAAGTCATGGAAAAACAAAAATTGTCAAGTGGGGAGCAAAAAGGCAAAGAACCTAGCATGGTAAATGTAGGCCATCTTTAAGAACTATCATCTGACTTATGGGCCATAATATTGAATAGCGGTTGCTAATAGGTAAGAAATGGGTCTAACAGAATATCAAAAATTTCAAAAGAGTCTTTTAAGAGAACTCTGTCATCAAAAAGTTTAAGAAATTGGAATGGTTTACCAAGGGAGTTGACAGAATTTCAAACTTCCTCTGTGGTTAAGAAGAAGAAGAAGAAGAAGAAGAAGAAGAAGAAGAAGAAGAAGAAGTAAACAGAAAACAGCTGTTCATTTTTAAATTGTTATGACATTTTACATTGATTTCTATTTTCTTACAGTTTTCTGGAGAAACTAGAAAACATAACTCCATTGAAAATCTCCCAACTCCCATAGTAGGGAATGGAGAGTCATAAAATGACCAGGCAGAACTGAATAGCTGGGAGCTTACATGCAGATGTAGGCCAGGTGAGAGGGGAGAGCCACTGCCACACTCAAAGAGGGGAAAGAACAAGGCTGATAGTTTATACAGAGACAGCAGGGTAATAAGGTGAGGGCACTGGAGAATCATGATTGCTATGGTTGTGAGTCCTTTTGCCTGGGATATTCTTTATACTCACACTGAGTTTCAGTTCTGACATTTATGCCTTGCTCATTCCATCCCTGTGAAACCAGGGCTAACTCTACTTAATTAGAAAAGAAACCTAAGTAAGCACAAGCTTTTATTTTTCCAAAATGGGAAAGGGGATGCCATAGATAATTGTTTTGTCATCAAGGCAAGATCAAATTGCTAACCTTCTAATTATATTGGGCAAAATAACAACGGATCTTACTGATGGCTCTCCTAATTCTGGAGCTCAGAAATCAAATTAAAATGGGAGATATTATGCTTACGGGCTAATTTGCCCAGAGTTCATTATATTGGAGGCTTACAAAAGAGCTTTGTGACTAATTACTTTGCATTGTCTACTTCCTCAATATTAAAGCTGATATCATCTATCTATGTATAATCAAATCAGATCAATGTCAAATCAATGATCTGACAGAACCAAGAGTGAATTTCATGCATAAGTTGAATCTGAACAAGCTCAAACATGCATATATTTTAAAATATATTTACTATCTGTAGCATTAGTTTTCCTGGAATAGGATTTCTGGTTTTTCTGGAATTATGAATAGTACACTCAAATTTACAGAAAAATATAGTTTTTTTATTCTCTGAAAGTGACATATCCTCATGGATATGCAAACACTGGGTAAGAAGAGTAAAAAAGAACCAAAGTTTGTTTTTTTGAGTAAGGGGGATGTTAAGTCTGTACATCTTAGTTAAATTTTATAACTTGAGATACATTTATAGGAGATTGGTTTCTTTGAGATATAGTCAGTGTTACAGTTCTCCTCTTTTGCCCCTGCTACACTTCAGGGTAGTGTCTGCTAGTATGAGGGGTTTACTGTGCGCATATCATCACATGAACAGGACCTTAAAACTGACTTAAGTGTGTTGTGCTATTCTCCAGACTGATGACTCCTCAAGTATGACTATCCCATCCCTAGGCACTCTATTGGTGTCAGTTAAACTGTTGGGATATGCAGTTTCAGATCAGTCAGGGTGCACCTCTGTCTGATTGGGTTCCATTTTAACTCCTACTGTTGTTCTTTTTTGGTCCAAGTCTAATAGTGATATCCAGGGGCACTTGGGTGGCTCAGTTGGTTAAGCCTCTGCCTTTGACTCAGGTCATGATTCCAAGGTCCTGGGACTGAGCCCCATATTGGGCTCCCTGATCAGTGCGGAGTCTGTTTCTCCCTCTGTTCCTACTTCCTCTCATGCTTTCCCTCACTTTCCCTATATACATCAAATAATTAAATAAAACCTATAAAACAAACAAACAAACAAACAAAATAGTGATATCCATAGCCTAGTTCAGGTGTCTTCTCCCCTTGCCTAAAGGACACCTTTTCCCCTCCCATGCACCTCCCCACCCCATCAACCTTCTAATCCAGATCTTCAGCTACTACCCATGCTACCATCACTCCTAAAAGAAAATGGATGCATGCATCTACACTATCTGGAATATAAGAAAGCAAAACCTAGTCTCTGAAGAATGGATGGGAGTGCATAAAAAGGTGATGGTGAATGAATGCAGTTTTTCAAAGGCTGGTCAGAAAAGCCCTTGCTGGTAGAGAGAGGCATGAAAAAAATAAGAAAATGTTACAAACTGAATTATGCTCTCCTAAAATTTGTAGGCAGAAGCCCTAACCACAATGTGACTGTTTTTGGAGATAAGCCCGTAAGGGGATAATTAAGGTTGTATGAAGTCATAAAGATGGGGTCCTATTCCATTAGGACTGAGGCCCTTATAAGAAGAATAAGAAACACCAGATCCACATTTGCCATGTGTGGACATAGGAAGAAGGCAGCCATCTATAATGCAAGGGGAGTATGTCCTTAGGAGAAACTAACCATGTTGATACGTTGATCTTGGATTTCTAACCCAATGACCTGTAAGAAAATTAATTTCTATTACATAAGTCTGTGGTATATTGTTACAGCATCCCTAGAAAACTAATAGAGGTAGTAAGGCATGGGATATTTAAAGTAAGACCATATCAGGCAGAAGAAATGATAAGTGTAATAATCCTGAGACAAAAGAATCCTTGACAGATCCAAAGAACAGTAAAGAGTAAATTCTCCTAGAGCAGAGTAGATAAGAGAGAGAATATCAAGAGATAAGGTAAGAGAAGTAATAGAGGTCCAGATCACTAATGACAAGGTAGACTTTGACTCAATGATCCAGGAAGCTCTGATAGTTGAGTGGGGGATACAAAGTAAGGGAGGAAGAGAGGGGAAGGAAGGAGGTAAAGAAGGAGGAAACTGCAAAAGTTCAATGAGACATAAGATGACTTGGAAAAGGATGTTAAGGGCAGAGATGGTAAGGAGTGGTCAAGTAGATCAATAGTGAAAGAAAAACTAATAGAGGTTTCTGTTTGTTTGTTTTGTTTTGTTTTGTTTTGTTTTGTTTTTTGGGGGGGTGTTATGGAATAGATGTATGTCATGACGGAAAGAAAGTTGCCAAACATGAATACCCAAGACTTTGGCCTAAGCAACCAACATATGGCATTTACATTTACCAAAATGAGAGGACAATAGGGGCACCTGGGTGGCTCAGTTGGTTAAGTGACTGCCTTCAGCTCAGGTCATGATCCCAGAGACCTGGGATCGAGTCCCACATCGGGCTCCTTGCTCAGCAGGAAGCCTGCTTTTTCCTCTCTCACTCCTCCTGCTTGTATTCCCTCTCTGGCTGTGTTTCTCTCTGTCAAATAAATAAAATCTTAAAAAAAAAATGAGAGGACAATAGAAGGAATACATTTCGTTCAGGGTGAAATCAAGTGTTTGGATATGGGCATGGTTAGCTTGAATTGCCATGAGGCAACCAAATGCAGATGTAAAGTAGGCAGCTGGTAATATGATTCTGAAATTCAGGAGAGTGTGTGTGAGGGGGAGGTGAAATATAAAGTATTTATGTAAAGCACTATGGTAATATACAGTGGGTGCAGTAAAGATAAATCAGACATTGCACCTGCCTCCAATAAACATACGATTTTAGTAGAGAGTACATATATAGTAAAGTTTTGATGATTCTATGAAAAGTTACCAGGAGGGAGAAGAGTGCATTCTGACCACAGGTATTTCCCTGTAATTGCTTATATGTCTCATATATTCAAGGTCTAATTATATTTATAAAATACAGTTGATAAAAGTGTATATTTGTACTTTAATGTCTATTTATTTTTAAATTATATATCTTATTTGCTTATCCATTTATTGCTTACACTAAAAAAAAATTTAAAATATAAAATCAATTAAACCATTCCCTATTGAAATTTTATCTCATGCTTTTAGGGCTATTATGATATCCATATATAGTAATTACATATACCATATGATGATAACCAATTAAACGGAGCTAGGATGATATGACTCCATATAGAAAATTTTCTGTAAGTTTTTGGAAGGGGTCATGAAGGGGGAAGGTTGGTGGTAGGAATGCAATGATCAGAATGTAAGAAACACTTTCAAACTCCTAAAATCATGGCTTAATTAAAACTACATTTATCTTTGAGTTACACAGGAAAACTCTAACTAGGTTTTCAATTAACTATGCTTGAGATTCAGATTTCTGAGATCTAATTTTACCTGTTGTGAGCTTTACTTTAGCATCAGCTTTCTGGGCACTAGTTTCCCCCCTAGCCACACCCATCCTCCTTCACCAGTCAGATATAAGATTTGTAATCCTGGGTCCCTGGGTGGCTCAGTGGGTTAAAGCCTCTGCTCAGGTCATGATCTCAGGTTCTGGGATTGAGGCCTGCATCTGGCTCTCTGCTCAGCAGGGAGCCTGCTTCCTCCTCTCTCTCTGCCTGCCTTTTTGCCTACTTGTGATCTCTTTCTGTCAAATAAATAAATAAAATATTTTTTAAAAAATGATTTGTAGCCCTTAACAGCAGACATCTACAACCAGTTGGTTTAACCAAGCAAAATCAAAACTTTCTTAGTTTGATGATTTTTTATTTTAATTTTTTTTAGTTTGATTATTTTTAATCATTTGGAAAACATACAACTTAAATTTCTAAAATTATGATACTAGATATATTTGACAATCAATGTGTTAGTAGGAGATCTACCTAAGAGCAGAGCTTATACAAGGACATTGGTGCAGGTATAAGCTCTCGGAGAAACCAGGAGTGAAGGATCAGGAAAAGTGAGTCAGGGAAGGAGGAGAAGTTCATATGAGAATGGATTATTGAGGGCATTGGTATAGGAAACAGGGTCTTGATTCTGCCAGTATCTCGGTGAAGATAGGATTGTTCCATAATTTTCTGCATAACAACAAAACCTGAGGTATCTGGGTGTTTCAGACAATTAAGTGGTTAAGCCATTAAGTGTCTGCCTTGGGCTGAGGTCATGATCCCAAAGACCCTGAGATGGAGCCCTAGCATCAGTCTCCCTGCTTGGAGGAGAGCCTGTTTTTCTCCTTCTCTCTGCCTGCTGTTCCCCCTGTTTGTGTGCCTTCTCTCTCTCTCTCTCTCTCTCTCTCTCTCTGTCAAATAAATAAATAAAATCTTAAAAAACAAAGGTCTGAGACATCATTCCAAGTGAATGTGTTATGTGTCCTCAAATGTCAAGGCTACACGAGCTGTCAAAATGCAACCATTTGTTTCATGTCACTGTTGCAAAAATAAAACTTTTCTTTGGGACCACAAGAATACAATAGATTCACAATAAACTAGAAAAATCATCATCTCTAACAAGGGTTTGCCAGTCTCTGATCCTGCCCAACTAAAATTCAGAGACTGAACAATTCCAAAGTTAATTCAGAAACTCATCAAGGTTCCTAAAACCTCATATTTTTTCATTATGTCACATAAACTTGTCCCTGATGAACTGCCCTGATCTAGCTCCAGCATTACAGAAATTACATGCAAACACTTAAGGACAGGGGTATCAGAGAAATATGATAGCTGTTAGGTAGGCGATCAACACTGTGTGCCACATAATAAACCATATTTATCTGTCTAATGATTACTTAATGATATAAATTTGACAAGATTAAACTAGCAACAAAAATATACATTTATTTACAGCAGATAAAACTTGATGCCAATGTAAGAAATATTTACTTCTTGACTTGAAGAATGTATTTGCATTTCAAGCCACTATCTTTTTCCCCATGCCATTTTCATGGAAATTTTGATAGCTCTAAATCCAAAAACAGATAATCCTATGCGTCAGATCCCAAATGAAATTTAAAAGCCTCAACACTTAAAGTCTCTCTTACCATTATGAATGGATGCATTTCCTATTCATTATCCCTTCCAAGGCCCATATTAGCTTCCACTAGACATGTATATTTCAAATAAAGCTAAAGAAAAAGCTAGACAGTCATCTGTAGAAAGGATGAGCAAGTTTATTTATGATTCATTTGCCTTTTTAATCTGAGCTCTCCATTGGAAGCCTCTGATACTGACAGTTTGAAGAGATAAATGGGACAACTGTGGTCATTACACAGAGATATACTCAAGGGCATCAGAATATTCTTGTCTCCTCTTTTAATTTACATAACTTCTAAATGTGCTAAGAATGGAAAGTATTGTTCATTGATGGCAGTTTTTACTATAGAACAATCAGCAACACAAACAAATTTTGGCTTAACTAGAGTTGTGAAAGTGATTGCTATAATTTTTTTTTTTCATGTGCCTAGTCAGAAACTTTTGAATGTAGCTGTTTCCATCCAATGTTCCGTACAGGAACATTTAAAAGTGGCCCAACCAAGCCATTCTCTGAGGATCTGATTTTTTTATACCAAAGAATCAGGGGAGGGGTACTTATGATGGAAGAAGAGATATTTTGGTCATTACAGAGATGAAGACCTAACTTGATTATTTCCAACAAGTATTGATGTGCTGTCTCTTCATTATTGATTTACAATACTTGCTTTGCCATATATTAAGCTCATGACCGTGAATAAACAGACAAATAAATAAATACATTTAAAAAGTGGTCTGACCAACAAATAGGAATCACAGAGGAATAAATACTTTGGGACAGACATTTTTTTTATTTTTACTGTGTAGCATTAAAAAAGAGAGAGAGAGAGACAGATGCTTTCACTTAAAAGTGGAATAAAGTGAAGAGAAAGAAAGGGATGAAGAGAGCAAGGGACAGTGGAGAAAAAGAGAAAGAAGAGAGAAAGAGATGGAAAGGATGAGGAAAGTAAAGAATAAGAAACAAATGAGTGAGGAAGTGAAAAACAGAGAGAGAGAAAAAGAAAGGAGGAGAATGAAGGGGAGATTTCAGATGTTCAAGCAAGCAGGAAGGGTGGGAGGAGGCCAGGCTTAATCCAACATTCAGACCTTAAGGTGTGTCATGAGGCAGGAGATAAGCATTAGGCCACAAAGTTTCTGTGTATGTTTCCTCCTTTCATTAATATTAACCCATAATATCATATGCTGTTTTCATCTATCATCAAGCAAAAATACCACCTCTCTTGAGGTTACATCTTACTTCCTTAAAAAGTGATTTTTTTTTTCCAGAATGACATAGAAAAAAGGTTGGCCCCAAAGAAGAGAAGCTTTCTAAATTCCATAGCTCCTCTCTTAACTTTAAAAAAAAAAAAACTCGAGAATAATCTTGAATGCTTTCTTTTAAAGAGTTCCTAAAGACAGCTATAAGGATAGGCTTTAAAGAGACATCCATGATGGGTATTAGCTGAACTTCTAAAATACAATGAATGACATCTATCCACTTAAATTAAAATGTTTAGTAACAATATTGAATGGTTCAGTAGAATGAATACAAACATTCAAGCTTAAATTATCTGGGTTCTTACCTTGGCTTGCCGTCTGAGGGAACGTGAAGAAACAACAAGGCTTTGGCACCTCTAATTGTTCCATCAATGAAACAGAGTTAACACCACTAATTTCAGAGATGTTGGCAATGTATATTGTCATTCCAGGTACTAGGAAGTGGCTTTTCAGATTTCACCTGGATAAATAAAAAATTTCATATTTTATGCTTTTGTGTGGGGGTGGGGCTTAATAAAAGATGCTTTATATCTTAGAAATTTCTCTGTTCCTAGATTTTATTATCTTTTTATCACTGGGCAAATTGTCCTGACAGGAATTGTGGTTTAATTCACATTGCTGTGTATATGCTTAAACACCTGTCTTCTCCCATAAAGTATAAACTTCTTTAGGACAGGGATTTTGTATTACAGTACTTTTCATTTCCCACAATACCAAGGATATCATATTGCATGCAGAGAAATTGTTGATAAATTGCTAAAGAGTCCTCTTACTAATTCTATCGGAGATTAGAAAAACCAGAGAATTTATCACCCACTCTACTGGACAGTTTTATCTGAATTTTGGAACAGCCATAAGCTAACTGAAAAAAAATCTTATTTAGGGCCTCATTCCAAATTATTACTCAAGTGCACTTCAGTCTGCCTTCTTGTAATGTACCAAATCAAAAAGAAAGCATGTACTCCAACTTCTTCAAGTCAGATTGCAATTGACAGATGTTCCTTCAGGGCATGAGGTGCATACAGAGGAATGAACATTTCCGTGAATACTGGAAATAGGTTTGCAGAACATTGTCCTATCTTTGCATAGGAACAAATATGAGATAGTTTAAATAGATGCCAATCAAAACAGAGATAGAGATACCCTATTACGTTTTATGAATTTTAAAAATATGATATAAAATTCAAATGCTTTCTAAAACTGTTATATCATATATTTAAATTATTTTTAATAAATACAGCTGCTAATTAAAATTATTTTCCTTTTTACTAAAGTATAAAAAACTTTATGGGATATTTTGTTTTTTTTTTTTTGCAATTTGCAAAAGAAGAAAAATATAGCTTTTGGTGTTCATGGCTTGTATTTTTTTACAGCCATAAAAATTATAGTTAATAGTTATTTTTAGTTAAAAAATAAAGTCTTATTTTCACACATACTTTAAAACTTTATATTTAATTCCATATATACATACCTTATACTTAGAATACTTGATATTTTAAATATTTATTCTTTTATTTTAAAGCTTTATATTTTATTTTACTGTTTCTTAATTTACATTATGGCCCCCTTCTGTTTCTTCTGAGAATTTACCTGCCATTATTTTCTAGATTATTGATGGAATAATGAAAGCACTGGAAATGGAGTCAAGAATCTTTACTTCCAAGTCAATTCTGTTGGTGACAAGATCTATCTACACTGAGCACAGTTTTCTTATCCATTAACCTTACAGTATCATCTTGAAGATTAAATTAATGTAACTTTACAAAAACCCAGATATTAACATTTATAAATGCATAGTTACACTTCAGTATGAAGACAAGTATATATCTCTTGCTAGTGTTTAATCTTTTGAAGTTTAAATAAAAGAAGAATAACATATTCCTAAACTCTTGGATCACAACTTAACAAGAAGAATCCCTTAAGCAGACATAACACTATGCTTTTTTCTTCCTCCTGGGAACATAAAATTCTTTGTGTGCATGCTCACTTCTAATGTGGTTTATCTTCAGTAACCTAAAATTATTTTCATTAAAAATGCTGCATAATTTTAAGTTTTAAAATTATAACTACCTAGTTTAGAAAAAGAAAAAAAGTGGGGAGCACTTTGTCTTAGTCTGTTTCAGCTGCTCTAACAAAAATACCATAGAGTAGGTGACTTCAACAATAATTTGTCACTGAACTGGAGCCTGGGAAGTTCAAGATCAAGATGTCAGGAAATGTGTTGTCTGGTGGGGCCAGCTTTCTGGTACAAGATGGTGATTTCACTGTGTCCTCACATATCAGAAGGAGTGGAAAAATTCTGTGGAGTCTCTTGAAAAGCAGTATTTCTATTCATAAGGACTCCTTCCTCAAGACTTAATCACCTCCTAAAGGTCCCGCTTCTTAATATCATCACATTGGATCTTTGGATTCTAAGATAAGTCTGGTGGTCGTGGTGGTGGGAAGACACAAAAATTCAGTCCATAATAGGGCTAACGCTGTTTTACTGGGTAACAACCCCCTGGATAAATTTTTTGATGAATGAATCAGTTGTTGGGCCTCTCCAGTGTGCCGATCTCATTTTGCCTTTAAGATTTAAGATTTAATTATTCCATTCCAACTCTAATCCCATATGTCATGGGAAGTGTAGTTAGTCCCAATGTTTCTAGAGACTGTTGGAGTACATACTTGTGGCTTCTTTTCTTGCTTCTATTAAATTCTTGATTTTAATTTTTTATTTGCTTTTCATGTGTCTTGAACCATTTCTGTATCCTAGGGCACTAATTTAAATCCTATCTCCTCCAAAGTACCAAAACTTCTAAAGTATGTTTTGACAGGCTTTACCGAAGTTGTGCTTAATAACAGAGCTGAAAGTAATGAGTTGGAAAAAAGAAACATTATGCATATTAAAATGTGGTGCCTCTTGAAAATGACTTAGCACTGGACTTGAGCAATGATAAGAAAAAGAAACATGAACACTTATACTTCCCATGTAACACTGCCTGAATAGCAAGGTAAGATAACACCTCCTGAACCCAGTTCAATCTTAGCATCACAAATGGGGACAACAGGACTATGTGAAGTGCTGCATGAAGTAATACAAGGAGGTGCGCATGGCCCTGTATGAATTATCCTAGCCTAAAAATCAGAACCTGAATCTAGCAGAGCCTCTGGATCTAACTACAAACCTACCAGAAAATGAAGGGATAGAGGAACAGTTAAAAAATCCAATCAAGGGGATGGAAGATGGCAGAAGACCAGGTGACCACATTTCAGGGAGTTCAATTCCTGCAAGAAGAACACTACAGGAACACTGTGAACACCCATGAAATCAGCCTGAAATGTGATATTTCACGCTTCTGGATCACCACGGGAGACAAGGACCATCAGCAAAAAGGTAGAAACAAGTGAGAGCGACCGGAGGCTTACCTCCAGAGATAGGGACAGGGGCGGGGAGGAAGCCCGCAGAGCTGAACCATTGAAAGCATATACCCCAGCACAAAAGTGCTCTGTGTTCAAGAAATAACAGCAGATTACGGTCTGATTCGGGGCGAGGCAGAACCGGGAATGTAGCAGAGCTGGCGGCATGGAGTCTGTTTTCTCGCCACAGCAGTGGGGAGATGGGGATCCACGGAGCCAGAGAGTGCCCCGTGAGGCGCAAAGGAATGCAGTGGAACCAGAGGTAAGGAGTCTGTTTTTCGGCCGCGGCAGCGGGGAGACAGGGATCCACAGGGAGAGGAAGTGCCCCGTGTCTCCAAGGAACTTAGAGGGGCTGGGGTGCGGAGTCTATCTCTCCACTGCTTAAGCCAGAGGAGCAGGGTTTCGCAGAGAGCAAGAGTGCCCTGTGTGGCGCAAAGGAACTCAACGAAAACAGCGGACATGGAGACTGTTTTTCTGCTGCTTTCACTCTTTTTTTTTCTCCTTTCTTTTTTCCCCCTTCCTCCACTGCTTTTCTCTCCTGCTTCTCTCCACCCCGTGGGCCGGGCACAGACCCCCAGTGAAGGCGATTTTGCAGACTTGCATGGGACCTAAGGAGCCGCGGATCCCTTGGCACAGACAAGTTGGACGACCCAAAATCAGTTGTGGTTTCCAGGTGAAGGAGTGAAGTGAAAAGCAGGGGCTTGGGAAGAAATCAATCCAGCATCTGTGTCTTCCAGGCTGTGACAGGCTGCCAACCAGGAGGCAGGAAAGAGCCTCTTTCTGTGTAGAGGCTCTCTTTGGGATGGAGGTCTGGGCGCAGACATCTTGCTCCGACCTGACTTCCTAAGCAGCTGAAAAAGGACATAAAAGAACAAAGCTCCGCCACCAGAACTGTAACCTGACAACCTGGTGAACATTGAGACCAGTCTCTAGCAAGGGGGCGGAGAGACGCAGCCCAGATAGAAGGGACTGAAAACAGCGCAGCAGACCTTGCCCCCAGAAAGCAAGCCAGAAGCTCAGGAGGACAACACTGAAACTGTAAAACCCCAACATCGGGGGAAATACAATTTATTAAACTCTTGGTATTGACTACAAGTACCAAAAGCCCTACACTTTATTGATACAGTTTTCCACCTTATTTGCTTTTTTAACTTTTTTCTATTTTTACTTTTAAAACTTTGATTTTAAACTTAAAAATGCATTCTCATGGTTTTTCTTCTTTCAATTTTTAACCCACTTTTTATCACAACATGACACTCAATACAACACTCCATAGCATTTTTTTTACTTTGAAATTTTTTCAAACACATTCCTGTATTTTCTGTTGTTGTTGCCTCTTGTTTCCCTGTTTGTTTTAGCTGTTTTTCTCTTTCTTCTCTCTTCTTTCCTTTACTTTCTCTTTTACATATACATATAGTTATAAGCTTCAAGTTAATCCTACATCCCTATTCAATACTACCCCTATAAACAACCAGTTCTAATCTCCCTATATCTTTAGAAAGTGGGCTCCTCCAACTGTAATAACAAGACAAACTCGGGAGCATCTGAAACACATTCCTTGCCCACAAGGAGTGTCTGCCCTCACCTTCCCATTCTAGTTTGTCAGTGTGTCTGTGTAATTGTATTTGCTATTGTATTATATAAATACTGGTCTTGGGAGTCATATAGGTTGGGCTTTGATTTTTGATCTCTTCATTTACCCTTGATAGCCCGTTTCTTTACCCTGTAAGAGTTCTGTACCATATAAATCCTACCACTCGGCCCCACTCTGGCAGGGGTTTCTTTTCTTGCGTCCTTTCTTCCGTTTTTTCTTTTTTCTTTCTCCTCCCTGTTCAGTAGTGAATTCTGGTTGCTCCAAAACCTTCCAGCAACTAATCCCCCTGACAGTGGTTGATATATTTATCTATACACCTCCTCAACCACTCCTCGCCACAATGACTCAGAGGAGGAATATCCAACAGAAGAAGAACCCTGAGACTGCAACACCGGTCACAGAATTACTGGAAATGAACATAAACAATATGACAGTAATGGAATTCAGGGCAGCAATTGTCCAAGCAATGGTCAATTTAGAAAAGAACATTAGTCTCAAAATGGAAGCCATAGTAACAGAAGTGAAAGCTGAGGTTAGAAAGGCTATTGATGAGATGCAATCTAATTTAAATATGCTAACAGCCAGAGTAAGTGAAGCTGAAGATCGTATCAGTGATTTAGAAAACAGATGGATTAAGAAGGAGGAGCAAGAGAAGTCTTGGAGCAAACAGCTAAAATCCCAGTAAAACAGAATAAGGGAAATAAATGATGCCATGAAACACTCCAATATCAGAATTTTTGGAATCCCTGAAGGAATTGAGAGAGAGAGAAGCCTAGATGATATTGTTGAACAAATCATGGATGAAAATTTCCCAAATCTGGGAAATGAAACAAATGTTCATGTCCTAGAAGCAGAGAGGACACCTGCCAAGATCAACGAGGCCAGAAAAACCTTCAGGCACATAATTGTGAAATTCGTGAATCATAAAACCAAAGAATATGTCTTAAGGGCAGCTAGGAGAAAGCGATCCCTTACCTATAGAGGGAGGATCATCAGAATAACATCAGAACTTTCCACAGAAACCTGGCAAGCCAGAAAGCGCTGGCAAGACATATTCAGGAAATTACATGACAAAAATATGCAACCAAGGATAATGTATCCAGCAAGGTTGACTTTCAAAATGGAAGGAGAAATAAAGAGCTTCCAGGACTGCCAACGTCTAAAAGATTATGTAACCACCAAGCCAGCACTACAAGAAATACTAAGAGGGGTTCTATAAAAGAGAAACGAACCCAAGAGCAACACAAAACAGAAATTTACAGGGGTAATCTATAGAAACATGAACACCACAGGCAACATGATGTCAATACAAATGTATCTATCAATAATGACTCTCAATGTAAATGGCCTAAACACTCCAATAAAAAGACACAGGGTTGCAGACTGGATAAAACGACAGGACACATCCATATGCTGTTTACAAGAGACTCATCTTGAATCTAAAGACACTTCCAGATTGAAAGTAAGGGGATGGAAGACCATCTTTCAGGCCAATGGACCCCAAAAGAAAGCCAGGGTAGCGATTCTCATATAAGACAAATTGGATTTTAGTCTAAAGACTGTAGTCAGAGACACAGAAGGACACTACATCATTCTTAAAGGGTCTATACATCAAGAAGAACTAACAATTGTAAATATTTATGCCCCCAACATGGGAGCAGCCTACTACATAAGCCAACTGTTAAACAAAATAAAGAATAGTATTGATGTGAATACCTTAATTGTAGGAGATCTTAACACACCACTCTAAGCAATGGACAGATCATCTAAACAGAAAATCAACAAAGAATCAAGAGCTTTGAATGACACATTGGACCAGATGGATCTCATAGATATATTCAGAACAGTCCACCCTAAAACAGCAGAATACTCATTCTTCTTGAGTGCACATGGAACTTTCTCCAGAATAGACCACATACTAGGTCACAAATCAGGGCTCAAATGATACCAGAAGATTGAAATT
The DNA here is from genome assembly GCA_004023965.1 of Spilogale gracilis. NCBI lineage: Eukaryota > Metazoa > Chordata > Mammalia > Carnivora > Mephitidae > Spilogale > Spilogale gracilis. The sequence continues at coordinate 18,790 of PITA01009576.1, read as the reverse complement.
ATTCCCTGGATATTCTCTGACCACAAGTCGTGAAACTGGAACTCAACCACAAGTCAGAAGAAAATGAAACACTTGGAAGATAAAGACGATCTTGCTCAAGAATCTCTGGATCAGGGGCACCTGGGTTGCTTAGTTGGTTAAGTGACTGCTTTCGGCTCAGGTCATGATCCGGAAGACTCAGGATCGAGTCCCACATCGTGCTTCTTGCTTGGCGGGAAGCCTGCTTATCCTCTGCTTGTGTTCCCTCTCTCAGTTTCTCTCTGTCAAATAAATAAATAAAATCTTAAAAAAAAAAAAAGAATCTGTGGATAAACCAAGAAATCAAAGAACTGAAAGACTTCATGGAAACCAATGAGAATGAAGATACATCGATCCAAAACCTATAGGATACAGCAAAGGCAGTCCTAAGGGGGAAATTCATAGCCATCCAAGCCTCACTCAAAAAAACTGAAAAATCCCAAATACACCAACTCTCATTACACCTTAAAGAACTGGAAAATCAACAACAAATTAAACCAACCCCCCACAAAGATGGGAAATAATAAGGATTAGAGCAGAGATGAATGAATCAGAAACTAGCGATACAGTAGAACACATCAATGAAAGTAGAAGTTGGTTCACTGAAAGAATCAACAAGATCAATAAACCATTGGCCAAACTAATCCAAAAGAAAAGGGAGAATACCAAAATTTATAAAATTATGAATGAAAGGGGAGAGATCACGACTAACACCAAGAAAATAGAAACAATCATCAAAAATTACTATCAACAATTATATACCAATATGTTTAACAACTAAGAAGAGATGGATACATTCCTAGAAACGTATAAACTACCAAGACTGAACCAGGAAGACATTGACAATTTGAATAGACCTACATCTAGTAATGAGATTGCTTGATCAAAAATCTCCCCAAAAACAAGAGTCCAGGACCAGATGGATTCCCTGGGGAATTCTAACAAACATTCAAAGAAGAAATAGCACCTATTCTCCTGAAGCTCTTTCAAAGAATAGAAATGGAAGGAAAACTTCCAGACTCTTTCTATGAAGCCAACATTACTCTAATCCCCAAACCAGACAAAAACCCCATCAGAAAGGAAAACTTCAGACCAATATCGCTGATGAATAGGATGACAAGGTTCTCAACAAGATCCTTGTCAACAGGATCAACAATACATTAAAAAGATTATCCACCATGACCAGGTGGGTTTTATCCCACAGATGCAAGGGTGGTTTGACACTCGGAAAACAATCAATGTGATAGAAAAAATCAATAAGAGAAGAGAGAAGAACCACATGGTACTCTCAATTGATGCAGAAAAGGCATTTGAGAAAATACAAAACCCGTTCCTGATCAAAACTCTTCAAAGTATAGGGATAGAGGGAACATTTCTCAATCTCATAAAATTGATGAAAAACCCACAGCAAATATCATTCTCAAAGGGGAAAAACTGACAGCTTTTCCTCTGAGATCAGGAACAAGGCAAGGATGCCCACTCTCACCACTACTGTTCAACATAGTGTTAGAAATCCTAGCAACAGCAATCAGACAACAGAAAGAAATAAAAGGTATCCAGCTTGGCAAAGAGGAAGTCAAACTCTCTCTATTTGCAGATGACATGATACTCTATGTGGAAAACACAAAAGACTCTACCCCAAACTACTAGAACTCATTCAACAATTAGATAATGTGGCAGAATACAAAATCAATGCACAGAAATCAGTTGCATTCTTATACCATAACAATGAAAAAATAGAAAGGGAAATCAGAGAATCGATTCCATTTATTATAGCACCAAAAACTATAAGATACATAGTAATAAACCTAACCAAAGAAGTCAAGGATCTGTAATCGAGGAACTAAAAAACACTCATGAAAGAAATTGAAGAAGACATGTCAAGATGGAAGAGCATTCCATGCTCATGGATTGGAAGAATAAACATTGTCAAAATGTCTATACTGCCCAGAGCAATCTATACTTTCAATGATATTCCGATCAAAATTCCACCAACAGTCTTCAAAACATTGGAACAAACAATCCTCAAATCTATATGGAACCAAAAGAGACCCCGAATCGCTAAGGAATTGCTGAAGAAGAAAAACAAAGCTGGGGGCATCTCATTACCTGACTTCAGGCTTTATTACAAAGCTGTGATTACCAAGACAGCATGGTACTGCGACAAAAACAGAGAAATAGACCAATGGAACAGAGTGGAGAGTCCATATATGGGCCCACAAATCTATGGGCAAATCATCTTTGACAAAGCAGGAAAAAATATCCAGTGGAAAAAAGACAGTCTCTTCAATAAATGGTGCTGGGAAAATTGGACAGCTATGTATAGAAGAATGAAACTAGAGCATTCTCTTACACCACACACAAAGGCAAATCCGAAATGGATGAAAGACCTCAACATGAGGCAGGAATCTATCAAAATCCTGGAAAAGAACATAGGCAGTAACCTGTTTGACATCAGCCACAGCAACTTCTTTCAAGACACATCTCCAAAGGCAAAGGAGACAAAAGCGAATATGAACTTCTGGGACTTTATCAAAATAAAAAACTTCTGTACAGCAAAGGAAACAGTCGACAAAACAAAGAGGCAACCCACAGAATGGGAGAAGATATTTGCAAATGACACTACAAAGGGCTGGTATCCAAGATCTATAAAGAACTACTCAAACTCAACATCCAAAAAGAAGATGAACACATCAAAAAATGGGCAAGAGACATGAAGAGACACTTCTCCATAGAAGATATACAAATGGCTAACAGACACATGAAAAAATGTTCAGCGTCACTAGCTATCAGGGAAATTCAAATCAAAACCACACTGAGATACCACCTTACACCAGTCAAAATGGCCAAAATTAACAAGTCAGGAAACAACAAGTGTTGGAGAGGCTGCAGAGAAAGGGGGACCCTCTTACACTGTTGGTGGGAATGTAAGCTGGTGCAGCTGCTTTGGAAAACAGTGTGGAGATTGTTTAAAAAATTAAAGATAGAGCTACCCTATGACCCTGCAATTGCACTACTGGGCCTTTACCTCAAAGATACAGATGTAGTGAAAAGAAGGGCCATATGTACCCCAATATTCATTGCAGCAATGGCCACAATCGCCAAACTGTGGAAAGAGCGAAGGTGCCCATCAACAGATGAATGGATAAAGAAGACGTGGTACATATATACAATGGAATACTATGCCTCCATCAGAAAGGATGAGTATACAACTTTTGTAGCAACATGGACTGGACTGGAAGAGATTATGCTGAGTGAAATAAGCCAAGTAGAGAAAGTCAAGTATCCCATGGTTTCACTTACTTGCGGTGCATGAGGGGTAACCTATAGGACAGTGGGGAAGGAAAGTAAATGGGAAGTAGGGTAATCCAGGGAGAGAAATGAAACAACAGAGACTTTGGACACAGAAACAAACTGAAGGACTTGGAGGAAGGTGGGGTGGAGGGATCGGAGAGCCTGGTGGTGGGTACTGAGGGCACCTATTGCATGGAGCACTGGGTGTGGGGAATGGGGAATGAATCTTGGAACCCTGGAAAAAAAATTTAAGTAACAATAAAAACATAATCCAATCAAGAAGCAATTGGTCCAACACAAAATATGGAAGATTCCATAAAACATGTATTTCCTGAACAAATACAAACTTAAGATCTAATGGGAGGAGCACTAATATAGATAGATTAAAGATACTTGAAAAACATAATAAGCATATGAATGTTTGGACCTTATTTGGAAATTAATTTGAACCAAGCAAGTCTAAAATAAACTCTATGACTCAACTTGAATAATTTAAGTATGAGCTTCATGCTAGATGGTGTTAGGTAATAATGTTCCTATTTTTAAAGATTGATAACATCATGCTTAATAAAGAACTATAGGTCCATAGCACTATATATGTCTTCATGAAAGAATGAAATGTATGAAAATATGAAATAACGTATTGTCTAGGATTGCTTGAAAATCCTCCAGCATAAAAAAAAAAAAAAAAAGAGAGGGCAGGGGCAAGATGGCAGAATAGGAAGTGTGCCCATTTCAAAAGGTCACCTGAGTCTGCTAAATACCTGCAGAAATACTGTGAACACCCATGAAATCAGCCTGAAATGTAATATTACATACTTTTGGATCTCTACAGGGGAAGAAGGGCATCAACTAAGAGGTAAAGTGGAGTGGGAACACTCAGAGTGATATCCAAAGAGAAAGAGCCATTGAGGGAGGGAACCCACTGAAGCGACCCACTGGAAAGCAATACCCCATCATGAAAGTGCTCTGTGCTTGTGGAACAGCAGCAAATTGCAGTCTGATTAATAGCAGGCAAAAATGAAGGACCTTGGGAGGCAACCGGGGAAACCCGACCTCTGTTGGCAGGGATATAGACCTGCAGCCCCGGGCCAGGTTAAAAATCGCTCTCCAGTGCCACATGAGAGAAACTGGTGGAGCTGAATACCTTTAAAACTGCCACTTTTGTCCACCCCTTGGGCCAGGCACATGCAATCCACAAGGTAGGCGATTCTGCAGACTTGTGTGTGACCTGCAGGATCACAGGATCTCAGCCCTTTCTGCATGGGAGTGCACTACAGAGACTCTCTTGGCAGAGACAAGGTTGCATACCTGGAATGAGCTGTGGTTTCTGTGGTGCAGGAGAAAAATGACAAGCGGGGGCTTTGGGGGCACCATTCTGACTAGTGGTTGCAGGTGTACACTGCAGACAAAGGGGAAAATATAGAGAGAAATACAGAATCACTATGCACTGTACCATCCAGAAGGTTTTTAGCAGAGACTCTGAGATGGAGGTCTGGCCTTACTCTGGCCTGACTTTTAGAAAAGCTGCAAAAAGCCACAAAAGAACAAATCCTCCAGAAAACAAAAGCCTGAAAACCTGGTTGCCATGGAGCCCAGCCCCTAGAAAGGGGGCGGAGACTCAGCCCAGGTAACACTGACTGAAAAACAGTGCAGCAGGCCCCTCCCCCAGAAGGCAAGACAGAAGAAAAAAGGGAAAACACCTAAGGGTCTCTGTAAATTGCAAAACCCCAACATTGGGGAAAAAGCAATATGTTAAGCTCCTGGTACTACCCCAAATGCTATATGCTTTAGTGATACAGGTTTTCACTTTATTTTTTTTTTAACTTTTCTCTATTTATATTTTTAAAGTTTTCACATTAAATTTAAAATTCATTCTCACCATTTTGGTTCTTTTATCTTTTAACCCACTTATTACTACAATGTGATACTTAATAAAACACGCCATAATAGCTTTTTACCTTGAACTTTTTTAAACACATACCTGTGTTTTGTTGTTGTTGTTGTTGTTGCTGCTGCTGTTTTTGGTTTTGTTTTTTCTGTTTTTTTTCCTTTTTCTCTCTTCTTTCCTTTATTCTGTTTTCTTATAAATATACATAGAGATATAAGCTTCAAGGTAATCCTCCATTCCTAGTCAATACTACTCCTATATGCAAACCAGTTTTAATCTCTCTATATCTTTAGAAATTGGACTCCTCTAACAATAATAACAAGACACATGCAGGAGGATCTGAGTACTTTCCTTGCCACCAACGAGGGTTTGCACTCATCTTCCCATCCTATTCTTCCAACAGTGTTACTGTGCAATTGTTTTTGCCTTTGTAATATATAAATACTGGTATTGGGGGTCATTTGGGTTGGGTTTAGTTTTTTGATCTCTTCAACTGACTTTACTTTTGATAGTCTTTTTAATTACTTTGTTGTAGTTTGGTACCATATAAATCCTACCATTGGGTCCCATTCTGGCCGGGATTTTTCTTGCTTCTTTTCTCTTTTTCTCTCTCTTTTTTCTTTCTTCTTCCTTTTCAGTGGTGACTTCTGATTGCTCCAAAACCTTCCAATGAGCAACTAAGCTGGACAGTGGTTGCTAGATTCAGCTATACATCCCCTCAACCACCCATTGCCGAAATGACTTGGAGGAGGAACAACCAACAAAAAAAAAAAAACAGAAACTGCAACCCCTGTCACAGAGTTACTGGAAATAAACATAAACAATATGACAGAAATGGAATTAAGGGTATCAATCATCCAAACCATGGTTAAATTGGAAAAGAACATTAGTGGCAAGATAGAAGCTCTGAGGACAGAAGTGAAAGCGGAACTGGCAGGGGATAAAAAGGCTATTAATGAGATGCAATCTAATTTAAATATGCTAACAGACAGAGTAAGTGAAGCTGAAGATCATATTAGTGATTTAGAAGACAGATGGATTAAGAAAGAGGAGCAAGAGAAGTTTTTGAACAAATAGCTAATATCCCATGAATAGAATTAGGAAAATAAATGATGCCATGAAGCGCTCCAATATCAGAATTAGTGGAATCCCCAAAGGAGTTGAGAGAGAGAGAGAGAGAAGCCTAGATGATAGAGTTGAACAAATCATGGATGAAAATTTCCCTAATCTGGGGAATGAAAGAAGTGTTAATGAACAGGCAGAGAGGACACCCCCCCCCAAGGTCAATGAGGTTAGAAAAACCTCCAGGCACATAACTGTGAAATTCATGAATCATGAAATCAAAGAATATGTCTTAAGGGCACCTAGGTGGAAGGGATCTCTTATGTATAGAGGGAGGACCATCAGAATAACGACAGACCTTTCCACAGAAACCTGGAAAGCCAGAAAGTGCTGGCAAGACATATTCAGGAAATTACATGACAAAAATATGCAACCAAGGATAATATACTCAGCAAGGTTGACTCTCCAAATGGAAGGAGAGATAAAGAGCTTCCAGGACGGCCAAGGTCTAAAAGATTATGTGACCACCAAGTCAGCACTACAAGAAATATTAAGGGGGGCGGGGAGTTCTACAAAAGAGACACGAGCCCAAGAGTGACACAGAACAGAAATTTACAGAGGTAATCTATAGAAACATGAACTTCACAGGCAACATTATGTCAATAAAAACATATCTATCAATAATCACTCTCAATGTGAATGGCCTAAGTGCTCCAATAAAAAGGCACAGGGTTGCATACTGGATAAAACAACAGAAACTGTCCATCTGCTGTTTACAAGGGACACATTTTGAATCTAAAGACACTTCCAGATTGAAAGTGAGGGGTTGGAGGACCACATGCCAATGGACCTCAAAAGAGAGCCAGCATAGCAATTCTCATACCAGACAAGTTAGATTTTAATCCAAAGACTGTAGATAGAGACATAGAAGAACACTACATCATTCTCAAAGGGTCTATACACCTAGAAGATCTAACAATTTTAAATATTTGTGTCCCTAACATAGAGGCAGCCAACTATATAAGCCAACTGTTAAGCAAAATAAAGAGTCATATTGATACGAATACATTAATTGTAGGAGATCTTAACACACCACTCTCAGCATTAGACAGATCATCTAAACAGAAAATCAACAAAGAAACAAGAGCCTTGAATGACACCTTGGACCCAATGGATCTCATAGATATATTCAGAACAGTCCACCCTAAAAAAGCAGAATACTCATTCTTCTCGAGTGCACATGGAACTTTCTCCAGAAACGACAACATACTAGGTCACAAATCAGGGCTCAAATGATACCAGAAGATTGAGATTATTCCCTGCATATTCTCTGACCACAATGCCTTGAAACTGGAACTCAACCACAACAAAAAGTTCAGAAGAAAATCAAACATTTGGAAGCTAAAGACTATCCTGCTCAAGAATCTGTGCATCAACCAGGAAATCAAAGAAGAACTGAAACACTTCATAGAAACCAATGAGAATGAAGATACATCAATCCAAAACCTATGGGATACAGCAAAGGCAGTCCCAAGGGGGAAATTCATAGCCATCCAAGCCTCACTCAAAAAAATTGAAAAATCCCAAGTACACCAACTCTATTTACACCTTAAAGAACTGGGAAATCAACAACAAATTAAACCAACCCCACACACAAGACAGGAAAGAATTAGGGTTAGAGCAGAGATGAATGAAACAGAAACTAGAGATACAGTAGTACACATCAATGAAAGTAGAAGCTGCTTCTTTGATAGAATTAATAAGATCAATAAACCATTGGCCAAACTAATCCAAAAGAAAAAGAAGATTCAAATTAATAAAATTATGAAAGAAAAAGGAGAGAACATGACTAACACCAAGGAAATAGAAACAATCATCAGAAATTACTATCAACAGTTATATGCTGATAAGTTTAACAACCTAGAAGATATGGATGCATTCCTGGAAACCTATAAACTTCCAAAACTAAACAGGAAGTAATTGACAATCTGAATAGACCCATATCTACAACGAGATTGAAGCAGTGATCAAAAACCTCCCAAGAAACAAGAGCCCAGGACCTGACTGATTCCCTGGGGAATTCTACCAAACATTCAATAAAGAAATAACACGTATTTTCCTCAAGCTGCTTCAGAAATTAGAAACAGAAGGAAAACTTCCAGACTCTTTCTATAAAGCCAGCATTACTCTGATCCCCAAACCAGACAAAGACCCATCAAAAAGGAGATCTTCACACCAATATCTTCTGATGAATATGGATGCCAAGATTACTAACAAGATCCTTGCTAGTAGGATCCAATAATACATTATAAAGATTATCCACCAGGACCAGGTGGGATTAATCCCAGGGATGCAAATCAATCTACATGATAGAACAAATCAATAAGAGAAGAGAGAAGAACCACATGGTACCCTCAATTAATGCAGGAAAAGCATTTGACAAAATACAACATCCATTCCTGATTAAAACTCTTCAAAGTATAGGGATAGAGGGAACATTCCTCAGCCTCATAAAATCTATCTATGAAAAACTCACAGCAAATATCATTCTCAAAGGGGAAAAACTGACAGCCTTTCCTCTGAGAGCAGGAACAAGACAAAGATGCCTACTCTCACCACTAATGTTCAACATAGTGATAGAAGTCCTAGTAACAGCAATAAGACAAGAGAAAGAAATAAAAGGTATTCAAATTGGCAAAGAAGAAGTCCAACTCTCTCTCTTTGCAGATGACATGATACTCTATGTGGAAAACACAAAATACTCTACTCCCAATCTACTAGAATTCACACAATTCAGTAATGTGGCAGGATACAAAATCAAAGCACAGAAATCAGTTGCATTCTTATACACTAACAATGAAAAAATAGAAAGGGAAATCAGAGAATAGATTCCATTTATTATAGCATCGAAAACCATAAGATACCTAGGAATAAACCTAACCAAAGAAGTCAAGGGTCTGTACTTGAGGAACTATAGAACACTTGTGAAAGAAATTGAAGAAGACACAAAAAGATGGAAGAGCATTCCATGCTCATGGGTCGAAAGAATAAACCTTGTTAAAATGTCTATACTGCCCAGAGCAATCTATACTTTCAATGCCATCCCGATAAAAATTCCATCAACATTTTTAAAAGCGTCAAAACAATCCTAAAATTTATATGGAACCAAAGCAGATCCCGAATTGCTAAGGAATTGTTGAAGAGGAAAAACAAAGCTGGAGGCATTATGTTACCTGATTTCAGGCTTTATCACAAAGCTGTGATCATCAAGACAGCATGGTACTGGCACAAAAACAGACAATTGACCAATGAAACAGAGCAGAGAGTGGACCCACATATCTATGGGCAAATCATCTTTGACAAAGCAGGAAAAAATATCAGTGGAAAAAAGACAGTCTCTTCAAAAAATGGTGCTGGGAAAATTGGACAGTTACATATAGAAGAATGAAACTAGACCATTCTCTTACACCATACACAAAGGCAAACTCAAAATGGATGAAAGACCTCAACATGAGGCAGGAATCCATCAAAATCCTAGAGGAGAACATAGGCAGTAACCTCTTTGACATTGGCCACAGCAACTTCTTTCAAGACATGTCTCCAAAGGCAAAGGAAACAAAACCAAAAATGAGGGAGCCTGGGTGGCTCAGTGGGTTAAGCCTCTGCCTTCATCTCAGGTCATGATCTCAGGGTCCTGGGATTGAGGCTCACATCGGGCTCTCTGCTCAGTGGGGAGCCTGCTTCCCCTGCTTTCTCTGCCTGCCTCTCTGCCTACTTGTGATCTCTCTCTCTCTGTCAAATAAATACATAACATCTTAAAAAAAAGCAAAAATAAACTTTTGGGGCTTCATCAGAATAAAAAGCTTCTTGTACAGCAAAGGAAACAGTCAACAAAACAAAGAGGCAACCCACAGAAAGAAAGAGGATATTTGCAAATGACACTACAGACAAAGCACTAATATCCAAGATCTATAAAGAATTACTCAAACTCAACATCCAAAAAGAAAATGATCACATCAAAAAATGGGCAGGAGACAGGAAGAGGCACCTCTCCATAGAAGACATACAAATGGGTAACAGACACATGAAAAAGTGTTCATCATCACTAGCTATCAGGGAAATTAAAATCAAAACCACACTGAGATACCACCTTACACCAGTCACAATGGCCAAAATTAACAAGACAGGAAACAACAAGTGTTGGAGAGGCTGCGGAGAAAGGGGAATCCTCTTACACTGTTGGTAGGAATGCAAGTCGGCACAGCCGCTTTGGAAAACAGTGTGGAGATTCCTTAAAAAATAAAAATAAAGCACGCTATGACCCTGCAATTGCACTACTCAGTATTTACCCCAAAGATACAGATGTAGTGAAAAGAAGGGCCATATATACCCCAATGTTCATTGCAGCAATGGCCACAATTGCCAAACTGTGGAAAGAGCCAAGGTGCCCTTCAACAGATGAAGGGATAAGGAAGATTTGATACATATATACAGTGGAATATTGCGCTTCCATCAGAAAGGATGAATAGCTGACTTTTGTAGCAACATGGACTGGATTGGAAGAGATTATGCTGAGTGAAATAAGCCAAGTAGAGAAAGTCAAATATCACATGGTTTCACTTGCTTGTGGTGTATAAGGAGTAATACAGAGGACAGTAGAAGAAGGAAAGGGAATGGGAAGTAGGGTAATTCGAGGAGTGAAATGAAACATAAGAAACTTTGGACTAAGAAACAAACTGAGGGTCTTGAAGGGGAGGGTGTGAGAGAAAGGAGAGCCTGGTGGGGGGTACCAAGGGCACGTATTTAATGGAGCACTGGGTGCGGGGCATAAACAATGAATCTTGGAACACTGAAAAAATAAATAATATAATAATAATAAAAAAGAGCAGTTATAGAATGATAAATTGGGGAGATGAAATGTACAGCATGATGACTATAATTAATAATATTGTATCAAATACTAGAAATTTGTCAAGAGAGTACATTTCATGTACTCTCACCACACACACACACACACACACACATACATAGTAAGTACGTGAGGAGATGATAGTCTAATTAGCTTGACAGTAGTAATCATTTCACTCCATATATATATCTCAAATGATGTTGTACACCTTTAATATATACAATTTTTGTTTAAAAATAAAAATTCAAAAGTGAAAAAAAGATTTGGGATTGAGGGACACATGAAACCGACAGACACAAATTCATACTTATTGAAGCTGAATGAAATATGTTTCATTATAGAATTATTTTTATCTTTTTAATATTTTTGATAATTTTACTTTTAATTTTTTTAAATTTAATAGTGCCATGGAAATCTTACACACAAACTGCTAACACTATAAATTTAGGACTGTCTATTGTGAAAAGTGTCATTCTACCAATATTTTACATGAGTGGATGTCTCAAGGTAATACTAAGTTAAATCATATAATTTACATATTATTTTTTAAGATTTAATAATCTATTATATTAAAGTTTGTTAAATTACTAACATATACATAAAATAAGAAAATTAGGGATATAAAATAGGAAAATAAATAGTGTCTCATTTTAGGGTCTTTATGTTTTATCATATTTATAATAAAATGGTAAACAAGGTTTTGACAATTATATTTGATTCCATTTGATGGATGAACAATTTAAAGAAATCTGCTGATATTACAGCATAACACATGAAGAAATGAGAAGTCATGGAGATACATAAGCATGATGGCAATATATGTGAAGTAGTGAAAGAGAATCTATTTTAATCATTAATGGAGTTAGAAGCCAAGCAAGCAAAAATTGAGTAGATAAAAAAATGGAGAGATAATTGGAAAGTCTATATAAAAGTACATAAAGGTAATCTCATGGGCCCTAGTAACAGGATTAGGCTAGGAAAAAATATAATCAAAATTTCATTAGTGGCATTGAGCTCTTAAATATGCTGATTTTCTTAGGTAAAACATTTATAAAATTCAATATCTAAGTTTAAGATTATTATCTATTACAGAGAGTTGTCATCAAGGTTAAATAGAATAAAGCATATTCTATGTATGCCCCCAACATGATCATATTATTAGTTATAATCTATTTGCTTTGTGTTAAAGACATACAGATGACTGATTCAGTCTCACATGTAGTAGATATCCAGTGAAGCAAGGGCTATATGAGTGTGAAATATTTTCAGATTAATTTGTTGAGAAGTCTGAGCTTACTTGCACATCCACACATTTTTAAACAAAACTGAGAAACAAGCTATTTCCCTCTATCCACTTCTCCAGTCCTAAAGCAGAATCCTCTTAGCAAGTGAGCAGAGTAAATTAATACTTTCTCAATCTGGGTGTGTTTGTTATGAATATGAGAGAAATGGATGTTCCTGGGCTCTGACTTGAATAGTCTGGGCCTCAGTTTTCAATTATTGGAGTCATCTTCTCCAGGGAAGTCACCAGGCTATACTGGGTATAAAAGTTTATGAAGCAAGAAAGATGAAGAGGGAATTCATTGTTAATGCATGCCTACCAGAGACAAAATGGTGGCATTAAGACTGAAGTTTTTACAGCCATAATTTCTCAGGACTTATTTGTGTTAAAACCAACATTTTCTCTTGAGCTTATTTCTGTTCATCTAATTGGAGGTCCCTTGTCAAGATCTGTTTCCGAAGCATCTGTGGTGCAGTGAAAATGATGTTGGAGACTGGATGACTGGGCTATATTAGCATTCTTATGAAATTCACTTAATTTTTTTATTAAAGTAAGCCACTCAGGCAAATCTTTCTTTCTTTTTATATTAGCATTTCATTAAGAACATATCAATATTAAATAGCATATACATATTTGTAAAAAGGATAATTAACTTAAAACATTTCATGATGTATGTGTGTGTGTGCTTGGATTTTTATTAAATTGTGGAGACATGGACAAAAATCATTTAATTTTAAAATCAGATATTCAGTGTGGTTTGTCCCCAAGTTGGAAAACTGCCTAGTTTATTATTTTCATGCTAATATTTCTTCATACTCAATCTTACTTAATACACAGTGCCCACATCTACAGGGAGAGATTTCTTGTGGTTTTATCTATGTTCTGTCAATTGATGTTAAAAACAAGAGTTGTAAAATGCCATCTTTGGGTCCCACCTGATAACACTACCCTCATTCAAAAGAAATGTCACAGTATTTAATAAAGGTGTGCTAGTATTTAGATGTTGGAAACAAGATTTCAAATTTGGTATCGATACAAGGGCCATTAAAAGCACTGAAAATAGGGGCACTTGGGTAGCTCCATTAGTTAAGTTCCTGGCTTTATCTCAGGGTCATTATCTCAGGGTCCTCGGATTGCGCCCCATGTCTCCCTTTCCCACCTGCTTGTGCTCTCTCTCTCTCTCTTGCTATCTCTCTTTCTCTCTCTCTCAAATGAATAAACAAAATCTTTAAAAAAATAAATAAAAGCACTGAAAATAAAACTTTATTTTGCCATCTTTATTGTATGGAGTTGAAAGTCTCTTAAGGGTCCATCTGATCCCAGATTCTCTAGAGAAAACCTTTTAATTGCCTCATTGGATCCAATGAAAGAAGCAAATTAGGGTGCTGCATATTGACTATATCTCACTGAAATCATTTCTTATGTGGCATATCCATTATCACAACTTAGAACAATGTCTATTTATTATCTCACAATTTCTGTAGACCCAAAATCCAGGCAGGCTCAACAAGGTCTTCTACATGGGGTCTTACCAGGCCAAAATTATATGATGTAGGGCTAATCTACCTAAAGCATCTGGAAAAGAATTTGCTTCCATTCTTATGTATGTTATAGGCAGAATTCAGCTCTTGTATTGGTTCGACAAAGGCCTCACTATCTTAGTCTTTGTCAACTGAGGGCATAGGGGTACCAAAGTGGGGCTTTCCTCTTCTTCTTAAGGCCCATTGCATTTCTTCTAATATTGCTCTTTTTGTCTTGAAAGCCAGCATGGTCAAGCTCTTTTAACATTTTACATTTCCCTGACTTCCTGTTCTGCCTCTACATTTAAAGGCTAGTGTGATTTTATTAGATCTACTTGGATAATCTCCCTTTTGTCATATAAATAAAGGGTACTCAAGGGATGATAGATTTAAAAAAAATAAAAAAGCATTAGTCAGGTATTACTCAACCAAATTTTCTGAATACCTTGTACCCTAGACATGCTCAAATATCCATTTTATCAGAATATACAATGGTTAAGAATGTAAGCTTTGGAATTAAGGCCTGGGTTCAAGTTCAAGCTTAATTAATTAATAAATGCATGATTTCTGAGCCTCAGTTTCTTCACTGATAAAATAAACATAATTATATTCCCTATTTTAGAGGATTTTGAATTGATTATCTGATGTAAAGCGTGGCAGTTAATATAGTAACTGACATATAGGAAACAATCAAGAAATGATTCTTACACATTGTAAAGTCCTGCTAACATAACTAACGTTTATTCAGCAACAACCCAGCATATTCCATTCCAACCCTATCGCTTACTTGTTTCTCCCCTAAAATCTTAAATGTTCCTATTCTAAATCTCCTCAGTCCTAAAATTCCTGAAGTATTTCTATGGAGTACACACCTCTGGAACTTTCCAATAATGGCAAAAAGTCTACTGCAGTCCTCGGCATCAGTTCAGAGCCTATGTCACTTGTAATGAAGCACCATTGATGCCTTGCCAAACTCATTCAAAACTTCCATGTTCCAAATTTTCCTGAATCCAAATTAGGATGCTTTGATTATGCTAAATATTTAGTATTGGGCATGTGGTAACTCACCTACCAATAGAACAGTTGTCTATAAACTTCTATGTAGTAGCAATTAAAATCTAGCTCAACAGAGAGTTGAATCTGGAAGGTTTTATTCACAGGTTTGTTTGTTTGTTCGTTTGTGTTTTTCCTTCCCAAAGAAATGGAAGGAAAACCACCCAGCACTATTTACTCACCTTCCATTAATTTCATCTCTGAATCTAGAAAAGTAAGAGAAGAAAATCCATCAACACTAATGTGCTGCAAATCTTGATTTTAGAATTCTGACTCCTGACCTCATGGGGATCATTTATTCAGCACCAGAGATCTCTCATCTTTTCTATAAATTTTCTTCTTCCTGATCACTGATCACTGTTCACTTTTACTCCTCTGAGTCACAATTACATTTCCTATTGCTGCCCTGATTATACTGAGTATTTTAAGCTACCAATTTAATTCAAATGTTTATTAAACTCTTCCTGGGGAAAGAAAATTAAATTATTTTAGTAAAATTAGACCTTTATTAGTACACCAGTAAGCATGTAATGTTTATTAGAGCTCAGAGATTTCAGCAAATGCCTTTTAACTGAACTTGTTTTGTAGCTGTCCCCTAGTAATTTTGTTAAATTCAGTGGTAATTAACAATTAGGCACCTAGAAGAACTGGGATGAGCACTAGTGAAAGATAGGTGTATTAACTGTGTGGAAATACGGACAGTGAGGTAAGGAAATGTGTAAATAGACATGAAAATAATGTTTACTTTCAGTGATCTCAGCCATGCCCATGGATTTAAATACCACCCATATGCCAATAACTCCCAAATTCATATCCTTTGCCAAGACTTTTCTGAGCTTCCAGCTACAAGAAATCTCTTTAATGTCTTGTAAGCATCTCAAGTTTTATGTATAAGTAATAACATTTGAATATTTCCTTCAGAACTTATTCACCTCTAGTTTTTCTTATGTCCAAAAAAAAAAAAAAAGCAAGTACCCATCAATTTAATGACTTGATTGAAAATCCTGTGAATCTTTCTTGATTTCTATTTTTCTAGGACTTCTAACATTCAGCATTCAGTCAAGTGCTATTAACTTAACCTTGAAAGGATACCTTGAAATTAATGGAATAAATAGACTCCCTCCTTTTACCCTTGCTACCTTACAAGTCAGTCCTGAAAGAGCATTCCAGGGTGAACCTTATAAAACATAATTAGGTGGTACTAAATCATAATCTTCAACGCATTTTAACCAACTTTGAATAAAGCCTGAAACTTTAACTCTAGCCTATGAGGCATTGTAAGATCTAGCCCTCTATTATACCACCACATTTCTTGTTCCTTATCTTTAGCCCATTGTCCTTCATTCTGGGTCTCAAAGACAGCAAGCCCATTTCTATGCAATAGTCTTTGTGGTATTTCTTTCCCATTCCTGGAAGGTTCTGCTTTCAAATCATCTCCTTGCTGCCTCCTTCATGTTTTTCAGATCTTAGCTTAAATATATCTGTAAGGATAAGGAGATCT
Source organism: Spilogale gracilis (assembly GCA_004023965.1). NCBI lineage: Eukaryota > Metazoa > Chordata > Mammalia > Carnivora > Mephitidae > Spilogale > Spilogale gracilis. Next base: position 2,260 of record PITA01009576.1, on the reverse strand, counting down.
CCTATAAATATTCAATAAATAGTACCTCCTAAGCCATTCTTTTCATATCACTCTGTGATTACACTCATCTTTACCTGGTATTTAACTGTTTTTAATTTGTTCATTTATCACTGCCCAGTCCCCCTTCCCTGCCAGCAATAGAAAAATGAGCTCCATTATTCCATATCATCAAGGACTTAGTAAAAATAAAAACAAAAAACTTTCCTCCTTAGTATATCCATTATCTATAACAGAGACAATAAATCTTTTTTTTTAATTTATAAAATATAATTATTTCAAAAGTTCTACTGCTTCTATTTTTGTTTTGTAACAAATTGGGGTCAGTTCCCAATACGGGACTCAAACTCACAATCCTGAGATCAAGAGTCACAAGCTCTACCTACTGAGACAGCCAGGCACCCCAACTTCCATTTTCTAACCCTTAATTTGAACTTGAAAAAAATGGTCACCTAAATCGAGAAGTTATAAGAGGTAATTGAATGCTACATTCCTCTTTGTGTAAGTTTTCAGTCATGGGTTAAAAAAAAGTTAGATTCTTTAGCTCTATATTCAAAGCTTTTTATGATCTCTGTTCAACCTACACTATTTCTTTCCACTTCCCTTATGTTACCTGTATTCTGTTCAAATTAAACTATTTCATATTCTCCCAGCTGTTCTGTGCTGTTCTATGTGCAGACATTTGTTCTCACTGGTCTCTTTTCCTGGAATGTTCTTCTCTCCTTTGCCCCATGTCGATCTTATTAACCTTCAAAAATAATTCCACTACCTTCTAAATAGACTGAATTTTTTTCTTGAAATATTAATTACAGAATTTTTCATCTTGGTAAACTCATTCTCCTGGGCTTCAGTTGCCTTCTCTTTGAATTAAGAGATTGAAATCTAGTCTGTTCTTAATAAGTCAGTTATATATATGCTGCTTGGACTGAAGGACTATTATAAACCATTGTATCTGATTCATTATACAACAATATTTTAAAGAAATTGTTGAACATCATAACTATATAGAATATATAAAATATGTGTTTTTCAACTTCAGTTTAAAGGACACAACAATTATATAATTTTTAAAAAGATCTTTAAATAAGAAAGTAAAAGTTAAAAAACAATAAGCCAACATTAGAACAGCATTGCTAAAGGATTTTTTAATCAGGATATGTTATTTGTAGTTTGAGTATGCTACATTTTTAACTTACCCTCAAAGAGGAAAAAGTTGTAGATTTTTAAGTAGCCAAGCAAAATGAAAGCTATTTTCTTGAAATTCTTTCAGCTTTATTGTGCATAAATGAATAATACCTGAACCATATCCTGTGTAGCATATTACTGTTAATTTTTCTTATCTATCACACTATTTATTTAAGTAATAATGCTAGAATGTTTTGTGAAAAATATCCTGCAGCAATTTAAAAAATCATTTAAAGAATTATTTTTTTTTGGTTTTTTTTATTGTTACTTAAGTTTTTTATTTTCCAGTGTTCCAAGATTCATTCCCCTTTCCCCACATGTCGCCCTCTTCTCCGGGACAACAAAGGTCAGGGGATTTTCCCCTGGACCAGCCAGGGGAAGTCGAGCAGGAAGGAGAGTGTCCGCGGCAAAGAGAAGACAGCAGCCGGGAGGTCTGTTGAGGCAGGATCTCATTTATTGAGGAAGTGGCACACGTTTATATAAGTTTAGCAGGGGGAGGTGACGGGGATGGGGTGTTGAGTAGGGACACCCAGTCAGCTCTAATGGTCAACAGCCCATGCAGGAGGCAATATGGAAGTCAGTGTATCGAATGCACTGTCCACGAACTGACCACGTCCGCGGAAGTCAGATCGGCCAATCCAGAGCTGCCACCGAGGTGGCTTAGGGGAAAAGGGAGTGTCCGTCACACAGACCCTCCATGGTGGGGAAAGTACTATGTCCTCGTGATAAGTGGCGTCCCTCACACCCACACCCAGTGCTCCATGCATTAGGTGCCCCAGTACCCACCACCAGGCTCTCCCATCCCTCCACCCCCCTCCCTCCAAGTCCCTCAGTTTGTTTCTGTGTCCAAAGTTTCTGTTGTTTTATTTCTCTCCCTGAATTACCCTACTTCCCATTTACTTTCCTTCTCCCACTGTCCTCCAGGTTACCCCTCATGCACCGCAAGTAAGTGAAACCATGCGATACTTGACTTTCTCTTCTTGGCTTATTTCACTCAGCATAATCTCTTCCAGTCCAGTCCATGTTGCTACAAAAGTTGGATATTCATCCTTTCTGATGGAGGCATAGTATTCCATTG
>PITA01009575.1:0-76818 GCA_004023965.1 Spilogale gracilis | reverse complement strand
ATTTATATGGAACCAAAAAAGACCCCGAATCGCTAAGGAATTGCTGAAGAAGAAAAGCAAAGCTGGGGGCATCTCATTACCTGACTTCAGGCTTTATTACAAAGCTGTGATTACCAAGACAGCATGGTACTGGCACAAAAACAGAGAAATAGACCAATGGAACAGAGTGGAGAGCCCACATATGGACCCACAAATCTATAGGCTAATCATCTTTGACAAAGCAGGAAAAAATATCCAGTGAAAAAAAGACAGTCACTTCAATAAATGGTGCTGGGAAAATTGGACAGCTACATATAAAAGAATGAAACTAGACCATTCTCTTACACCACACACAAAGGCAAACTCGAAATGGATGAAAGACCTCAACGTGAGGCAGGAATCCATCAAAATCCTGGAAGAGAACATAGGCAGTAACCTCTTTGACATCGGCCACGGCAACTTCTTTCAAGACACGTCTCCAAAGGCAAAGGAGACAAAAGCGAAAATGAACTTCTGGGACTTCATCAAAATAAAAAGCTTCTGTACAGCAAAGGAAACAGTCAACAAAACAAAGAGGCAACCCACAGAGTGGGAGAAGATATTTGCAAATGACACTACAGACAAAGGGCTGGTATCCAAGATCTATAAAGAACTCCTCAAACTCAACACCCAAAAAGAAGATGAACACATCAAAAAATGGGCAAGAGACATGAAGAGGCAATTCTCCATAGAAGATATACAAACGGCCAATAGACACATGAAAAAATGTTCAGCGTCACTAGCTATCAGGGAAATTAAAATCAAAACCACACTGAGATACCACCTTACACCAGTCAGAATGGCCAAAATTAACAAGACAGAAAACAACAAGTGTTGGAGAGGCTGCGGAGAAAGGGGAATCCTCTTACACTGTTGGTGGGAATGTAAACTGGTGCAGCCACTTTGGAAAACAGTGTGGAGATTCCTTAAAAAATTAAAGATAGAGCTACCCTATGACCCTGCAATTGCACTACTGGGCATTTGCCCCAAAGATATGGATGTAGTGAAAAGAAGGGCCATATGCACCCCAACGTTCATCGCAGCAATGGCCACAATCGCCAAACTGTGGAAAGAGCCAAGGTGCCCATCAACAGAGGAATGGATAAAGAAGATGTGGTACATATATACAATGGAGTACTATGCCTCCATCAGAAAGGATGAATATCCAACTTTTGTAGCAACACAGACTGGACTGGAAGAGATTATGCTGAGTGAAATAAGCCAAGAAGAGAAAGTCAAGTATCACATGGTCTCACTTACTTGCGGTGCATGAGGGGTAACCTGGAGGACAGTGGGAGAAGGAAAGTAAATGGGAACTAGAGTAATCCGGGGAGGGAAACGAAAAAACAGAGACTTTGGACACAGAAACAAACTGAGGGACTTGGAGGGAGGGGGGTGGAGGGATGGGAGAGCCTGGTGGTGGGTACTGGGGACACCTAAAGCGTGGAGCACTGGGTGTAGGGAATGGGGAATGAATCTTGGAACTCTGGAAAAAAAAATTTAAGTAACAATAAAATATATATATATTCAAAAAAAAAAAACCCACAATAGTTTGTAATTTACATAAAAGCAAAGTTACAGTACAGAGTAAGCAAGTAAAAGTAAAATATTTTTCTTTATGTTTTTACTTTTTTATTATTTATTTATTTTATTTTTAATCTAGTTTTATTTTTCAGTGTTCCAAGGTTCATTGTTTAAACACCACACCCAATGCTCTATGCACTATGTGCTCAGCTATGGCTAGTATTCAATGGCAGTGATGTTTTACCATGTCAAATCAGTTATTATTTAACCACATTAACTCATTTTTACTGACTATCCCCCATAGGTTATCAATTTGGGGCTTTTATATATATTAATCTTAAAAAATCATGAAAGACAATTACACAGCCAATCAAGAGTTTGGGATATACTTTATTCCACAATTTAGAGGGCTAGCCAGAGTTACTAAAGACACTCTAAAGTAGGAGGTATTCCTCTAAATATTTTATTAAGTGTCTTTAATAAACTTTGGAAAATATTTATTTCTCACAATGAACTGGATAACTTTTGCATAATTTCCAGTCGTATAAAGCACAGAGGTACAAAGTGCTCATTTCCAGCAAGTTATTATGCTAGCATTATTTAATAGAGAACAAAATTGTAAGAAATAACCCAAAAGGTTCATGCACAATCTTCTGGTTTAAAACATATTTAGACTATATTAGCTATCTTATTTTTTTTATTTTATATGTTCCTTTTTTTTTTTTTGTATATCTTATTTAACATCTTTATAAGTGTGCGTATCTGACATTATAATTAAGAAAAGGTAGAGAGGTCCAAATCTAACAAAGCATATTCATTCTTCTAAAGACATCGGTTTCATACTCTTAATTTAATAAAATGATATTCTGGGGCACCTGGGTGGCTCAGTCAATTAAAATGTCTGACTCTTGATTTTGACTCAGGCCATGATCTTGGAGTTGTGAGATGGAGCCCTGAGTCATGCTCTTCACTCAGTGCTCTGTTCCCCTCTCCTCTTGCCCCTCCCCACCTCTAAAATAATAATAAAAAAATAAGTATTTAATAGATGATTAGAGAGAGATATAAATAGATAGATAATACTCCTTTAAATCTCAGGCAAAGGTTATTTGTTTTTGTATAATGATTGAATTTGTAAGTCCAAAATCCACCTTGCATTTCCCAAACCAGTACCATAGAAGCTACATAGCAGATTCTTGTTAAAAACTGTAGATTAATCATATATTTACCCTACTTTTGATAATTTTTTGTTAAACATTCTACTGCTTACAGAACTAATAGGCAGCTTAAAAATTAAAAAGACAAGTTAAATTGTTATTTCAACCTCCTCATTTGCTCTAATTAAATTAATAAGGTGTTTGGTAAAGAAAATTATATAGTAACTGATCTAAATTATTTTCAATCTACCAATTTTAAAAGATTGTTAAAATTGTGATATACAGATTCATGTGATTGACAGCTTTGTAATAAACAGTGTATGCAAATTCTTGTTTTAAAATCTATCTACCTGCAAAATTGGTAACTGCTAGTCAAGAAACAATTTAGGCACATTTTATAATATAGTATTTGTAACACACATTCGTCGCATTTCCTGCATTTATTTTAAATCATTTCTATCCACTATTCTTTGGTTATTTTTACTTTGTTTTTGCATATCCATAGTATATAATATATAATATATATTACATATATTATATAATATATAAAGTCTTTAGTCCTCTTAACATTTCCTTCTTATTTCCTGTATTGTTTATTGTACATATTCATGTTCAATTTTGTACAGTAATAATTATGTTCTTCACCATCTCAAGGGTAGATTTAATTTAGCTATTGATCTTTTATTTCATTACTATCTTATTATGTCAAACCACTTTTTATCTTGGGATATGCTTTCAACTCATTTTTATTTCTTGCCTTACAAAATCCAAATGTTTTACATTTACTTCATATTTCATCCAGAATCAAATCAAATGTTTAAAAAGAGGGCACATGGGTAGCTCAGAGGGTTAAACATTTGCCTTTAGCTCAGGTCATGACCCCAGGGTCCTGGGATCGAGCCCCACATCAGGTTCCCTGCTCAGCAGGTAGCCAGGTTCTCTCTCTCCCTCTGCTGCTCTCCCTGCTTGTGTACTCTCTCTCTGTCATATAAATACAATCTTTTAAAAAACCCAAAATGTTTAAAAAGTATCTATATATTTTTTTTTTTTTTTTTATTTTTTTTAAAGATTTTATTTATTTGACAGAGAGAAACACAGCCAGAGAGGGAACACAAGCAGGGGGAGGGAGAGAGGGAGAAGCAGGCTTCCCGCCGAGCAGGGAGCCCGATGTGGGACTCGATCCCGGGTCTCCAGGATCATGCCCTGAGCCGAAGGCAGTCGCTCAACCAACTGAGCCACCCAGGCGTCCCAAAAAGTATCTATATATTATCATACACTACTTTTGTTCTGTTTCTACAGGATCTTATAATTTTAAACTTTTGTATGTGGTAATACAGAATTCTCAGTTTTTTTTTTCATCCTTTATGTTTCATTTGTCTCAATTGTTAATTAAAAAGATATCTTGAGGGGCAACTGGGTGGCTCAGCTGGTTAAGCGACTGCTTTTGGCTCAGGTCATGATCCCGGAGACCCGGGATCGGGCCTCACGTCAGGCTCCCTGCTCAGCGGGAAGCCTGCTTCTCCCTCTCTCCCTCCCCTTGCTTGTGTTCCCTCTCTGGCTGTGTTTCTCTCTGTCAAATAAATAAAATCTTAAAAAAAAAAAAAAAGATATCTTGATCTTTTCGGTACATGTTATATGAAGTGTCCTACATGCTACCCCATGTCTCAATCTGCATACTGATGAGGTTTCCCTATCAGATTTTAAGTTGGATGTCATGGTGACATGTATAATACTTAGATAATTCTCCTGTGAATCCCAGGCATCATGCATCAATTTCAATTCTGAACTAAAGACTTTACCTTATCTTATAGCCTTGTCCTTGAAATACAAGAAAAATAATTATTCCTGCACAAATATGATTCACTCTGTATTTCTTCTTTGAGCAACACAATAAGCAAAGCCAGTATTAACCATAGTCTGCCATTCACATGTATTTTCTGATTTCATCTTCTTTAAAATTCACATCCTAGATGTAGGATGTACTAGTATGGTGACAGTATGTCACTCAGGTATACTGTTCTTTTTCTGACTGAAGAAAAATGATAGGTAGTAACAAACATACCACATTTGCCATCACAAAACACCGATCCCATCTGTGAGCTGAATGCCAGCCAATTTTCCAGTTGTTAATATTGCACATTCTCTAAGTAGAGTTTGGACAGTTTATTATAAAGCATACATGCTTAGATAGACATATAGATATATTTCATTTTAGTGTGCTTAAGTGAAAATACAATCAATTACTTGACCATACTTGTAACTGTTTCACTTTGTACTTTTTCTATTTGAGGAGTTTGTTTTCTGATATTTATTTATAAATATACATTATTCAATTTATACATGTGTTAAGCTTATTATTTATGTAATAATTTCCTTAAGGGTTAGGTCAAGCTATTTAAGAAAAAAACAAAGTCATGTAAAAATTATAAGGTTGGTGTACTTATATATCGGTGACTAATTTTTATTGCTTTTTAACAATGGATGAAATTTAACAATGGATGAAATACAGAGTAAAAATATATATGCATTATTATTTTTTGAAAGTTCTTATGATTAAAATACTTGAAAAAGTAAAATTTAGTTCCAGATTTTTAAAAAGATTTTATTTACTTATTTGAGAGAAAGAGAAAGAAAGCACCAGTAGGGGGGGAGGGGCCAAGGGAAAGGCAGAGGGACAAGCAGACTTCCTGCTAAGGGACAAGACCAATGGGGAGCTCAATTCCAGGTCCCCAAGATCATGACCTGAGCTGAAATTAGATACTTAACTACCTAAGCTACCCAGGTGCTCTTAAGTTGCAGTTTTTTTATATATATTCTGTTTGTTTGTGTGAATCTGGAAAGCAAGAGTACTATTAGGCTGAGCATTAAGATGTTTCTTTGAAATTTATGTAATAAGACAATGAGTTTAAAATAACATATACCAGTTAGAAAAATAACACTGGAAATACAAAAATACATTTGGATTTTTTTTAAATATTACTGCTTAGCTAATAAATTGGTATTTTATTTAATTGTTAATATTTCTATTATGAGGTCATTAATTTTTATAAAGCTTATACATAATAAGATACAGTAAAATTTTTCATGATAGGATGACCTTCTCTTTCCACAGAACTGCCAGAGAAATTTCACTTTCATAAGATTAAGCAGGCTTCAACAAATACATCAAATATGTTTTTCAAAAAAAAATGTCCACAAATAATATACAAATACAGCCACAACAACACACATATATGCAAGCATACCCCACATAAAATGCGCATATGGAGCTTACTAATGATACTTAATGATAGCCTCATATTTTGGTTATTATGTAACTGTGAAAGAAATATAAACATATAGATCAGAGAATAAAAAAACAATCTCTTGTATTTAAAGTGCATGTATATGTGCGTAGGCATATGTGTGTATGTATGTTTAGCTCTAATGAATAAGCAATTCTATTTGGATGTACAACCTGCGAAGGGTACTGTAATAATTTAAAAGTTGTTTTCATTAGGTTACATTAACTGAAAGAAAATTTTTCTCCATAAATATTTTTAATATTCCATGACAACATGACAAATGAATCTCAAATCTGACCTCATCTTTTCATAGCACTTACCCCAGTCAAAGTTTCCTCACTACACACTGTCAAAGGCAATTATTTCATTATGTTTTGCTAAGAAAAACACCCTTTATAAATGAGACTAATAGAACATTCTTATTAAGAAACATAATTGGATGCAGCCAATTTTTGAAAGCATGTTACCTAACATTACAATATTAGTAGAAGCTTAGGGATTTTCAGGCTGAAACAGAATAAATGCTAAAGGAAAAGCTTTATAATTTTTTTTTTTTGGTTGAGTAAATTTGATATACTGGAGAAGAAAAAAATGAGGTATTTGTTATCTCCTTTTCCATCATTTCTTTCCATCAAATCTGAAAATTCATGAAATATGAAATTCATTCAGTTCAATTTAGAGACTATTGTGGTGTGCTGATTTCATGCCTGTTCAACATTCTGGAAAACCAGATTTGTTTGGAGTCTAAGGGATTCATAAAGAAAAGAATATGTAAATAAATTAAATTTTAAGAAAAAAAAGAATATGTGGTTTTTACTTTGCCAGAAATAGCCTGATTTTTCAAAAAAAAAAAGGTATTATTATCTCCATGCAGAAATTTCAAATTAGGTTTCCACAGAGCAGTCAGATTAACTAAATCCCAAGCAAGGATGGAATATAGTTGAAGGAAGAGCCTGTGTAGAGAAATAGTAAGAATTCGTTGGGAGATAATTGTATAATAGGTCTTATATAAAAGTGGGCAAACAGCCATGAATGTGACATTACTAAATATGGTATTTAAAGAAGATATAGAGTAATACTAAATTATATAGTATTTCTTCATAGATATACAATAGATGTAAATAACCTAAAGAGCATAGTTAATAGAGATATGTAATGAAATAATTACAAAGTGAGGATTTTTGAGTATTTATTATCTTTTTTTTTACAGATTTATTTATTTATACGGGGGTGCAGAGGGAGAGGGGCAAAGGGAGAATCCCAAGCACACTCCCTGCTGACCTCAGAGTTCATCACCAGCCTCACCCCATGGCTCCGAGATTAGCAATCAGACCTTTAAGAGATAGATAGCCAAGTATACACTCCATGGTTTCTCTCATGGAGAGAATGCCTAGAGTATCCCCATGTTGTCTTTCTTTCTTTCTTTCTTTTTCCCCTGGCTTTGAGCATCAAAGACATGCTGGTTATAAAGTAAGCTGTGTGCTCCAGATTCCTCCTGTTTATGAGCTCTGCCTAGCAACTGTGACTGCTGGAGGGAATTGGTACAACTAGACCTCACCCTCTAGTTTCACATTATTTTTTCCAAGGTAAAAGTGGTGACATTAATAACTTACTAAGACCATTAATAAGAGAAGCAGGATTGAGTTTTATTCTTAATTCTAAGAAGATGGCTACAGAACTAGGGTAGGGACTCAGATAACTGAAGGAATGGTGTTATACCCTATGAAAGAAAGCCTAGAGGAAGAAAAAAAACAAAACAAAACAAAAACTGTCCTTAAAATAACTATAGTATGCAAGCTTTAAACTACTTGTTAGGTTTTGGTTCACGGTTCAGAAACTCAATGCAATGGGTTTATTTAAGTTTCAAAGTTTTTGTGAGCATAGGTTTTTCCCTAATTCTATGCTTCCATAATATTTTGCTTTTTCTATTATACTAGTTCAATTAGCAAACATAGCCTTCTAAAACTAATGATTAGTTACTGTTTTAAAAACTTACAATAACTTCTGAAAGTCCAAAGTATCTAAGGTGAGTAACAAAGTAACAAATGTTATTTGACACTGCTTTCTTTATGTGAGCCAGACAAAATCCAAGTTGTCTAATGATGTGTGTAGTGTTAAATTCTAAATACTGTATAAGAATTCACTATAATTTCACTGTAAATGATTGAACAGCATAGGTTTGGGCAATGTAACATGGTGTGCCACTTCTTGGGTAATCTTTGCCCCTACCTTTGCCAAAGATAATCAACTTGAATGTAATTTGAAAACAATCAGGAATGAATTTACTTTTTTCCTTAAGATTTTATTTATTGGGGTGCCTAGACGGCTCAGTCATTAAGCGTCTGCCTTTGGCTCAGGTTGTGATCTCAGAGTCCCGCATCAGGCTCCCTGTTCGGCGTGAAGCCTGCTTCTCCCTCTCTCACTCCCTGTGCTTCTGTTCCCTCTCTAGCTGCATTTCTCTCTCTAAAATAAATAAATAAAATCTTTAAAAGAAATATTTTATTTATTTATTTGAAAGAGGGACAGAGAGACAGAGAAAGCATGTGTGGAGAGAGGAGCAGAGAATGAGGGAGAAGCAGACTCCCCACTGAGCAGTGAGCCCTACAAGGGGCTGAATCCCAGAACCCTGAGATCATGACCTAAGCAGAACGCAGATGCTTAACTGACTGAGCCTCAGGTGTCCCAGGAACTAATTTAAATGTGATCTCTTTCTGTTGCCTCTGATTCATCATCTTTAAAATGGGATAACAATACCATCTAAATCATAAAGTTGTAAAGAATAACTAAGGTGATTAATAAAAAAATCCAATATATTTTAACTCTTCTAATTTATTTATTTCATCACATAGAAAAAAAACATGTTATTTGTAATATCCATCATAGATATTTGCCAAAAAATAAGGCAACAAGATAAAAATATCCCAAGACATTCATCACATCATGCAAGAGCACTTGAGGTTAAATTTAGTAACCAAGGTGTTATAATCCTAGGTGGTGGAGTACAGGATTTAGAGTGAAAAAGGAAGAAAAAATAATCAAACAGGTGTTAAAGACAAATGTAGACACCATTTATAGTTTATTTTTTAAATAGACATATTTTGAAGTAGTTACAAGTTCACAGCAATATTGAGCAGAGGGTACAGAGATTTCCCAAATACTCCCTCTGGTTACATATAGCTAACTTCTCCCATTATGAACATTCACCACCAGAGTGATACATTTGTTACAATTAATGAACTCTGATAAAGCTACCATCCAAAGTCTATAGCTACTTCAGAGTTGAGTTCAGAGCAAAGTTGGTATTTTACATTCTAAAAGTATGGAGAATTGTATAATGTATATGTAAATGTATGATGATATGTATCCACCTAATAGTATCATACAGAATACTGTCCTAAAAATCCACCTATTTATCCTCCTCTTTTTCTTAACACCTAGAACCCACTGATTTTTATTGTGTCCAAAATTTTGTCTTTTCCTGAGTGTCATATACTTGAAAATCATACAGAATTATATATAGCCTTTTCAGATTGGCTTCTTTCACTTAGTAATATCCATTAAATTTCCTTTATGTTTTTCATGGTCTGATAGTGCATTTCTTGTTAATGCTAAATAATATTCCATTGTCTGGATGTGCCACACTTCATTTATCCATTTACCCACTGAAGGACATCTTGGTTGCTCTCAAGTAATGGCAATTCTGAATAAAGCTGCTATAAACATCCGTGTGCAGGTTTTTGTGTGGACATAACTTTTCAACTCCTTTGTGTAAATACTAAGGGGCATAACTGCCAAATCATTGGGTAAGAGTATGTTTTGTGTTGTAAGAAATCCCCAAAGTATCTTCAAAGTGGCTAGACCACTTTGCATTCCCACCAGTCATGAATGTAAGTGTATTATGCTCCAAATTCTTGCCAGAATTTGGTGGTGTCAATGGATATTAGCTATTCAAAAGGGGTGTGTGGTGGTATCTCCTTATTGTTTTATTTACAAGTCCCTGAGATATGAGGCTGAACATCTTTTCACATGCTTCTAGGTCATACATATTCAAATATATTGTTATTATTTTCAACTGTTAACTGTTAATTCAATTAAGAATAAGAAAAATAAATGCCCCATATTCTTCCTTACTATATGTGGATCTGACTTTCTGATCTATTATCATTTTCCTCTTCTCTATGAAATCTTTTTTTTTTTTTAAGATTTTATTTATTTGACAGAGAGAAACACAGCCAGAGAAGGAACACAAGCAAGGGGAGTGAGTGAGGGAGAAGCAGGCTTCCCGCCGAGCAGAGAGCCTGATGTGGGACTCGATCCCAGGTCTCCAGCATCATGACCTGAGCCGAAGGCAGTCGCTTAACCAACTGAGCCACCCAGGCACCCCGATGAAATCTTTTAACATTTCATGCAAGCCGCATTTACTGGCAACTGATTCCTTAAATTTTTGTCTTTATTTCTCCCTCACTTTTGAAGGATAATTTTGCTGGGTTCAAAATTACATGATGTGTGTTTGTGTGTGTGTGTGTGTGTGTGTGTGTGTGTGTGTTTGTGTATGTATTTGCCTTTTTACTCTCAACACAATTTTTCTTTCTTTTGTAGATTATTTTTTTTAATATCTTATTTATTTATTTGACAGAGAGAAACACAGTAAGAGAGGGAAAACAACCAGGGGGAGTGAGAGGGAGAAGCAGGCTTCCTGCCAAGTAGGGAGTAAGATGTGGGGCTCAATCCAGGGACTCTGGGAACATGACTTGAGCGGAAGGCAGATGCTTAATGACTGAGCCACAAAGGCACCCTGGTAGCTTATTTTTTTCTTATTATGTTCAGTTAGCCACTGTATAGTATATCATTCATTTTTGATGTAGTGTTCAATGATTCATTAGTTGTGCATCACACCCAGTACTCATCACAACAATGTGGCCTCCTTAATACCCATCACTCTGTTACCCCATCCTACTCCTCCCCTCCTCCCCTCTAAAAGTCTTAGCTTGTTTCCCAGGGTCTATAGTCTCTCATGGTTTGTCTGCCTCTCTGATTTCTCCCTCTTCAGATTTCCCTCCCTTCCCTTGTGGTCCTCTGTTTTATTGCCTATGTTCCACATATGAGTGAAACCATATGATAATTGTCTTTCTCTGCTTGACTTACTTCACTTAGCATAACCCCGCCTCCCTGTTTCATCCATGTCAATGCAAATGGTGGGTATTCATCCTTCCTAATGGCTGAATAATATTCCATTATTCCATTGTGCATATAGACCACATCTCCTTTACCGACTCATCTGCTGAAGGTCATCTCGTCTCCTTCCACAATTTGGCTATTGTGGACATTGCTGCTATGAATATTGGGGTGAATGTGCCCCCTCTTTACACTATATCTGTATCTTTGGGGTAAATACCTATTAGTGCAATTGTTGGGTCATAAGGTAGCTTTATTTTTAACATCTTGAGGAACCTCCATACTGTTTTCTAGAGTAGCTGTACCAGTTTGCATTCCCACCGACAGTGTAAGAGGGTTCCCCTTTCTCCACATCCTTGTCAACATTTGTTGTTTCCTGTTTTGTTAATTTTTGCCATTCTAACTGGTGTAAGGTGGTATCTCATTGTGGTTTTGATTGTATTTCCCTGATGGCTAGTGATGTTGAACATTTTTCACATGTTTGTAGCCATTTGTATAACTTCCTTGGAGAAGTGTCTGTTCATGTCTTCTGCCCATTTTTTGACTAGGTTATTTGTTTTTTGAGTGTTGATTTGAGAAGTTCTTTATAGATCTTGGATATCAGCCCTTTATCTGTAATGTTATTTGAAAATACCTTCTCCTCTTCTGTAGGTTGCCTCTTAGTTTTGTTGACTGTAGGAAACAGTCACTCAACACTTTACATTTCATTCCATTGTCTTATTTACATGGATTCTTATACATTAGATAAAATTCTCAGCTTTGTTTTTGTATAAGTAAGGTATTTTTCTTTCATATTTTTTTCCTTATCTTTGTTTTCTTTAGAGTGAATCTTTGGCTAGGTGTTATTTTTCTGGCATTTTTCTTGCTAGGTGTCTCTGAGCTTACTGATTTTATGTTTGGTGCCTAAATTTGGAGAAATTCTCACTCAGTGTTTCAGGTATTTCTTCCATTCTCTCTTTTTATTTGTCTTCTGGTATTCTCTAATACATCTATGTTATGCCTTCTGTACTTGTCCCACAGTTCTGAACATTTTCTCTTTATATCAGTCATTTTTCCTATTACTTTTCAGTTTTTGAGGTTTACATTTATCTCAGATCTTCCTTCCTTCCTTTCCTTCCTTTCCCTCCTCTCCCCTTCCCTTCCTTTCCTTTCATTTCTTCCTTCCCTTCCCTCCCCTTCTTTCCTTCCTTCCTTCCTTCCTTCCTTCCTTCCTTCCTTCCTTCCTCCCTCCCTCCCTTCCTTTCCTTCTTTCCCTACTTTCCTCCCTTTCTACTTTTCTTTCTCTTTCCTTCCTAACTTTCTCCTCTCCTCTCCTCTCCTCTCTTTCTTTTCTTTCTTTCTTTCACAACGTCCAGTCTACCAATATGCTCATCAATTGCATTTCTTCATGTTTCTTACAGAGTTTCTTATCTCTATCATTTTCTTTTATTTCTTTTTTAGGAATTCTGTTTACATTGTTCATCTGTGCTTGCATTCTGTTTACTTTATCTACTCAAGTTCTTAATGTATTAATTATTAATTATTATTATTATGTTCTTTTAAATATCTAATCTGATCATTCAACATCCCTTCCATATAGGAGTCTGTTTCTGAGGCTTCCTCTATCTTTTAAAATTGTGTTTTTGACCTTTAGTATGTCTTGTAATTTTTTCCATGATTGCTAGCAATGGTGTACTGGCTATAAGGAATGCTGTAAAGAAGCCATTAGTAAGGTGATGGTAAGGTGTGTGTGGTGGGAATACTCTGTCATCCTATGATTATATCTCAGTCTTTTAGTGATCTTGTGCCTTTTAATTATGACTTCACCTGTGCTCCTCAGGCCCTCTTCACTCTTAAATGGGGCAGGATGGGTAGATGGGCTAGAGTTGGGAATTTTCCTTCTCCCACAAGGAAGGGCAAACAGAGCGGAAGTTGGGTATTTCCCTTCACCTATGTCAGCTAGGCTCCAATAAAACCCCAACATATTAGGCTCTATTTAAATAGTTTTTCCTGAGAACAGACATTGTTAAGAACTGCAGAATGTTCTGGCCTACTTCAAAATGGTTCCTTTTGCCCTCCCTGTGGTGGAAGCAAAAGGGCATTCTGCTCTGACATTCATTGTGAGACCATATGAAAGAGAATTGGTAGACCCCAGGAAGTAAAATTCACAGAAATATGAGGGTTCCCTGATGAGTGCATATCTCTGGACAATTTATCTCTGATATTTACACACTGAGTTTCCAGCATTTTTTTAAAAGATTTTATTTATGTATTTAAGAGTGAGAGCAAGCACATGCAAGGGGTAGAGTAGATGGAGTGGGAGAAACAGACGCCCCACTGAGCAAGGAGTCCTACAAAATCTCAACCTCAAGATTCTGGGATTATGACCTGAGCTGAAGGCAGACCTTAACCAAATGAGCTGCCCAGGTGTCCCCCAGAAATTCTTTAATTACAATTCAGCTTCCTACCTAGACACTGGCTTCTGAGGACATTTCAACTCTACATAGGTAAATTGTGACTCTGTGTCTACCTATGAGTAAACACCTTTCTTCAATCTGGGAGGCCTCATTCCCCTTACTAAGAAATGTTTTTGTTTTCATTTTGTTCAGCTTTTTATTTAAGATAATGTGAAAACTTCCAAGTTTTCTTACAGGCTATACTGGAAATTGGATTATTGCCTTGATTCTGTTTTTCAATTTTGTATTGTGCATAGCAGAATTTTCAAATAATATGTGCTCAATAAATTTTAAAATATACTAGTGTTTGTATAATTCTATTGGCAAAGACTATACATATCCTGCTTAGAGATGTGTTTATTTGAAAGTGAGGTGCTCTTTTAATAAGGGAAAAGTAGTTCAGGAAAACTCATTGATGACAATGAGCTTGCTTGATTTGTTTCTAAAATGTGTATAGGAGAGTATGGTAAATGGTCTGCAATGCACCTTTGCAATATCTACAAGAGTTGTAGTTTATTTCTCTCTTACTTCTGGGATAATCTTTAATAACTCTCCTAAGCTACTAGAATGTACATGAAGTCACAGTATGTCAGCTCTTATCCTATGGTTCAAGAGGTCTGGCATGCTTCTAAAACTCTTGGATTCCTGCCTCTGATTTGAGAACATAGGATTGTGTTGTTAGAAAATGAGACCAAGTGAAGAAAAACTAACTAGCACAGCTAAGACCCAGCTAGTTTTCTAGTCAACCTACCACCTGACTGCAGATACTTGAGCAAGCCAGCCCAAGTTAGCCGATGTAGACTCAGATCGGAAAGATCACTCAACCAACCCACAGGATTGTGAGAAATACTAAATAGATGATGTTTTATACAATAATTATTGGGATATATTTTTGCATAGCATTATTGTGGAAATTCACAACTAATAAAAGGAGAAATAATGCACTGTGAGACAAAGTATTTACAACTATTTTTCTTCTGCCTGCTACTAAGATTAAGGTTCTAGATTGTATATCTTATGAAACTTTGGCTTTATAGTCTATGGAGTATGACTCCATATTTTAATATTTTAATAAAATGTGTCATTATTATTAAATTACTGAGTTATTATTAAATTATGTATGGACAATCACAGGACAGAATTCATCTAACTAAAAGGTTGATTCTTTTCCTAGCCGATCAATGTTTGCTACTTCTGATATTGTATTTAATAACTTGTAAGCATTATCAGACCTCCACTAATAATAGTAATTGGTTTTAATTCCTTATAAAACCCAAGTGAGTCAATTGCTCATCAGATTGTGTTGTCTTTAAAGTTCATACTCTTATATTTCATAGCTGGTTTTGGAAACAGGTATAATAACTCTTTAGGATTTGGCTCAATGAACTGTCCTTTTCCCTTCAACCTCTCTCACCACCTCTTCTGAAACAATGTGGATCTGCAGATAAATCAGGTATTAGCTTCTTGGTTTATCATATACTACACCATGATGGAGGCATCAGATCCATTGGTGGGTCATGAACAGCAAGATTCTGGCAGGCATTCCTGAAGGCTCAGCCTATATATAGCCTTTTCCATCAGCTCTCAAAACACTTCAGTGAGCAAGCTATAATTCATGATATGATAAGTTCTTTTCTG
The DNA here is from genome assembly GCA_004023965.1 of Spilogale gracilis. Taxonomy (NCBI): domain Eukaryota; kingdom Metazoa; phylum Chordata; class Mammalia; order Carnivora; family Mephitidae; genus Spilogale; species Spilogale gracilis. The sequence goes on along the minus strand of PITA01009575.1, from coordinate 61,590 downwards.
TTTAAACTGTCTAGAATGGATTCTCTTATCTTTAAGAGCTCTGGACTTAAGAGAAGGATCATAATTACTTTTGTATCCTTAATCTATTTGGACTCATTCTTAATTGCTAAATAACTATGGCAGAATAAATAAACTCATAACTTTGCCAATCATAATTAGAGGCTTGTCAAAGTTATTCAAATTTTTAGCTATGATATGAAACTAAATATAAAATCACAACAGAAATGAATGTCTTCCATCATTTGGAGTTTATATCAAACAGCAAATATTAAATAAGACTAGTAATTTTATCCACTCTCTCCTTGGCATTGATTAACATGCTTGGAAGATTATAACTATCTTAAATACAATGTAAAGAATAATTTTTAATAAATAATTTAAAGACAAAAATGGGGAAGGTCAGAGAAAAGGAGGGGGGATCTGGGATGTTCATTATAAAAATCAGAGTCGCTGAAATCAACATTGTCAGAGCATAATCATGCATACTTTTATAAAAGCAAACTTTTATGATCTTTGAAAGAAACTTCTGAAATATTAGAAAACTATTATAAACAGTAACCATATGAAATATTGGTGAAAAACAGAGATATCTAACAGGCATATATAAAAAAAGATATGTTCAGTAAAGTCCTTCAGAGTATACAAATAAAAGTCAATTTCTTTAAAAAAAAATCAATTTCCTGGGTACCTGGGTGGCTCAGTCAGTTAAATGTCTGCCTTGGCTCAGGTCACGATCCCAGGGTCCTGGGATCAAGCCCTGCATCAGGCTCCTTCTTCAGTGGGGAGCCTGTTTCTCCCTCTCCCTCTGCCTGCCGTGCGCCCTGCTTGTGTATCCTCTCTCTCTCTCTCTCTCTCTCTCTCTCTCTCTAACAGATAAATAAATAAAAACTTAAAACAATTCTTCATATTAGCTTAAAAAATAATCAATTTCTTTTAAAATTTTCATTGCTTTTAAAAAAGGTCATTACATTCCTTTCCATGTTGGACCAAGCTGGTCTTTTCCCGATCCTGTTGAATCCAAGCTCCCTTTTATTGCAGGAGTTCTGCATCAACAGCTTCCACTGCCTATAATACATATTTTCTACTTTCACCTCACACTTCCAATATCATCTTTAAACCATGTCCTAGGGAGATGCACACAGACATACATACAGTGACATCATGGAAATTCTTTTTCTATCCTCAAATTAATGTTACTTTCTTCTTCATCATATCACTTGTTTCTTTTATCATGATAAAACTACCAACAGTCAAGGGACATCATTTCCTTTTCCAACTTTTCATTTTTAAACAAAATTCTGGAAAACTCAAATTTATGTCATCATTCTCAGAAATCATTAGTAAAGCTATTAATACAAACAAGACCACTATATCCAGGAAATTCATTATTTCCCCTAATAAAATTCTCTACAGCACATAAGGAATAAATACAATAGGTAAAACTTTCTAACTAAAGACAATATACTTATTAAAACAATTATAACAGTGATGAGTAGTGATATAATCATCACTACTAACTGGGCAACAAATCAAACACTGAGGTAATGGAGAAAAATCAGTGCTTAGGGACCAAGGCAGGTTAAGGTCACAATGGGATTTTGCAAAAATTTAAATCAAAGTAAAAAGATTATACTTGAACACCAACAATAAAGTTTACTTTAATATGAAGCTTATCTATGTTTTGAGATTCAAAATTTTCTGTGGAGTAAATATAAAAGTACAAATTTCAATATTTGTAAGCTGCATTTGGAATTATTTTTTTTTCTAATAGTTTAGATGTAGTGTAAATAAGATGTCTCTAGAGAATCTCTTCTTCTTTTGTTCCTAGACATTATTATCAAAGAAAAAATAGAGTTCATAAACAAATCTTCTTAAGGTTTCTAAAAAACTTGCATTATTTTCTATATTGGTTTATTAAATAGGATAATAATAAAATAAAAGTTATTTTAAGATACATCTGATTAGATTTTGCACATTTTCTGCCACTTTATAAACTATGAATGATTCTAGCAATAACAAAAATATATTAGCTGAAGAGCAATTATTGCTTAATATGCAACTTAGGGCTATGAAACAATACTACAATTCTTTTAAAATCAAATACCTAACAGAACAGTGGAAAATCCTTCATTAAAACACTAATTTCATCTTATTGATGGGAAAATGGAATAGCTATATGACTATGATAACCACCAGAAATCTGAGCTTACAGTTAGCTAATTTAAGAAATAAGATATGAAATTACTACCCTGGGGCTGAAAACAAGCACTTAGAATTGAGATGTGGCATTAATTAAAGTAAGAAGAAGACTATAATATTACTGTGATGTAATCATTATGCTAAAAGGAACATATAAAAAGAGAATTAGAACTGAAGGGAAATGCCCAATTACCTTGATCTGAATGAAGTACAAATGTAGCATCATGATCTCCCAAATAAAAAATTATAGTTGAACTTTTTTTTTTTAATATTTTATTTATTTGACAGAGAGAAACACAGCCAGAGAGGGAACACAAGCAAGGGGAGTGAGAGAGGGAGAAGCAGGCTTCCCGCCGAGCAGGGATCCTGATGTGGGGCTCGATCCCGTGTCTCCGGGATCATGACCTGAGCCAAAGGCAGTCGCTTAACCAACTGAGCCACCCAGGCACCCCTATAGTTGAACTTTTGAAAAAATAATCTACAAAATGCTGAAAGCAGAATAAAATAAAAACAAACAAAAAAACAGGAACCATTAAACAAAACAAAACAAGGTACCCATCCATATTAATAGTACTCACTAATCCAAGAAACTAGGAGTGAACATAAAATTAAAGAACCTGCATAACATAAACATAGTTAAACATAACTGGGTTCCATAAAAACACTGTCATATAGAAACACTGGAAATGAAGTGTTGATATTTTTATATCAGAAATTAGTGGGAGTGGGAAGAGTACAAGTAGGCTATTTCAAACAACTGTAACAGGTACAGGAGTGTGTGTTTTGGAGGTAAGGATCAAGAAGGATTATTTGCGACTGGAAGTGTTGAAAAGGGAAACAAAAGCACGAGATGGGAGAAGAAAATGAAAGAGGAGGAAAAGAGGGAATGAGCAAAAAAAGATGGGGAAATAGAAGAAATAAAAATAAAACAAAAGCCTTTCTTTCAGTGTTATCATAATTAGTATGGCTACTGATCAGTTCAGACTGTACACTGACTTGGATAGAGCATTCCTCCTTACTAACTTCTCTCCACCTACAATGTTCCTTTCTGTTAGCTTGTCTGAACTGGTTAAGCCTTCAGGGTCCCGATCAGATCCCTCATCTTGGAGGAGGATAGAAAGAACTCTCCTCTTCCTATACTGTTAAGGCACGTGTTCTTCAACTCATTTTCATTTTGAGTCCTATCCTTCCTCTTTATGCCTTGGTGGTTGTTTGTGATAAATAATTCCTTGGAACAGATGGGTAGGCATGTGCAGTGATAACTGAACTCCTTTCCTGCTAATGACACGATCCATTTAACCAAGCAAGGATACTGAGCATGAAAAAGAAGGTGATGAATTCTCATTCTGAAGAACATACAAATGTACCAAATAGGGTCATCCCAAGAACTTACTCAATTTTTGTTGTTGTTGTTGAGTCTTAGTAGGTACTTTAACAGGTGCATTGACAAGGGAAATTGAGAATTTTTCTCCAATTTAGTGTTCACTGAACATTAAGATTTGAAAAGTTAGGGACAACTGGGTGGCTCAGTTGATTAAGCATCTGTCTTCTGTTCAGGTCATGATCTCAGGGTCCTGAGATCAAGTTCCACATCCAGCTCCCTGCTCAGTGGGGAGTCTCCCTCTGCCTCTCCCTCTCCTCTGCTCAGGCTCACTCTCTCTCTAAATAAATAAATAAAATATTTTTTTTTAAAGTAAGATTTGAAAAGTTATTCCTAAATAAATATGCAGTCATTTACAATTCCATCAGTGCAATTAAAAGTCATGAATACCATATAGTCAATCTCTTCATTACTTTAATCATTAAACAGAATTGGATTAAGTTTTTTAGTATGTGTCTAATACTGAGCTATGTTCTTGTTTAAACTGTCACTCAAATAAGACACAAGCTCTGTTTTCACTGAACTTGAAATCAAATGAGGAAAACCACCATTAATCAAAGAAACACACATATAAATGTGGACCACAAACTGTGATACACCCTTGGAAGACTAAGGACCAGCTCCATACATAATTCTCAATAAATCTTCACAAGCTGAATGAAATGAAGAACACAGTCTGTACAAAGAGTAGTATTGGTAGTTTTCTGCTTTTTTTTTTAATATTTTTATTTAATTATTCAGTTGACAGAGAGAGAGATCACAAGTAGGCAGAGAGGCAGGCAGAGAGAGAGGAGGAAGCAGGTTCCCCACCGAGCAGAGAGCCCGATAAGGGCCTTGATCCCAGGACCCTGAAACCATGACCTGAGCGAAAGGCAGAGGCTTTAACCCACTGAGCCACCCAGGTGCCCAGTTTTCTGCTTTTCTTCAAGGACTACTACCTTGCAATTTTAATTATTTCTGTGACTAATTCATTTATTCATTCATATATTTGTTGAGTCAGTGAACAACTATTCCTTTCAGCACTCACTATGCTAAATGGGTCAAATTCAATAACATGAAAAGTCATCAAATCAATGATTATTCAACGGGTGTTTAAGTGATAGAAAAAAAAATGAAAGACTTGAAGTAGTTTAGAAGATCTAGGAAAATTCTTCAAGATTCCTTGAGGAAGTGATCTGAGGAAACCAGCGAAGAGACTTAAATAGACAAATAAAAGGAGTGTCCTATAGTGTCAACATAGGAAAGGACTTAACACTGAAAGAAACTGAATGAAAGCCAATATATCTAAACAACTTTACCAGCTTACTGTAGGCATCATGTACTATATGTATCAATAAAATTACAAAGTACTTAAGGGTACATTTTTTTTATTGTATGTCATGTCCCACACAATCTAACAACATTCTAGAAAACAACTATTTCCCCTGTCAGTAGTCAGAGCAGTGGTTTCCCCAGATTATCTATCTAAGCAATCATGATAATCTGTTCATACAAGGCACATAACTCACTTCTGGTAAAAGAGATGTCTCCTGGGAGGATCTCAAAATTAATTAATTGATCCTTTGGTAACAATGCAAGAAGAGAAGACATAGTCTCTTCTTTTGGTCATTACTGTATCTGGATATGATGCCTGAAATTTATGTATCCAAATTGGAAGCAGTCTAACCAAGGAAAAACCCAAGTCATATAAAAGGAAAAAGGGAATCTCAGAGAAGTGGAGCCAGAACGCTGAACTCCAGTTCTACTCAAGAACTTCCTGTTAGCTCACAGGATAACATTTCAGTATCTTTGAGCCAATTCGAATTGATTTTACTCCTCTGCATGGAAGACATTGCGAATCACACACACACACACACACACACACACACACACACGGGTACACACACACGGATACACACACACATAATTTCCATGGTTCTGAATTCAAAATTAAATTTTATCCAGGAAAAAAAATGTATAATTGTTGGGAAGGAAGGTTTTAGAATCATGGGTACCCGAAAAACAAAGGTGCTTAATGTAGAATACAGAATTATAGGATAGCAATCTGGGAAAAGTCATGTTAGGGAATATTTTTTCAAAAGACTCTGTACCCAGGAAAATGAACATTGAATACAGAGACATTCCATGAACCTACCACAGAAGCTGATAATGGGACTTAATTACCTGTGAGAGCAACAGTTTTAACCACTGATCTGGCCATTAGGACCAGAATGAACCTAATATCTTAACTGCTGAGAAGAGATGCAGTGAAGAATTAAATAAGATAGGGAATTGAAAACAAATTTGACGTTTTTATTGTTTCTGTTTAACTTAACCAATTCCTATAAAATTTGTACCTGAAGTCTGCATTGTATGGTAATTAAACAACAAGGGTGCTAATCGGTGATTGAGCATTCAGGGCTGAGGCAGATAGTAAAGAGGAATGTTAGAAGGATGGACTAGAAAAAGGTCTAAGAATTTTTCTTATGCTAGTTTTCTTTTTTATGCTAGTTAATATTAGGGGACAATTTTTCAAGTAAATGTAACAATGACTTGCAGAAGCAGTCATTAATTATGGCTTCCTTGCATCTTTTTCACACTATTTCATGTAGGAAAATTATGTCTTCCAATGAAAACAATAGACAAAATGAGTAAACCAGAATTATTGAAAGAAGAAGAAACAAAACCAAACCAAACAAAACAACAACAACAAAAAGCAGAGCTGCTCTAAGTGCAGGTAAGGAAACCCTGGAAAGCTCTGAGAGCTCCGTTTGCTCTGTCATTCAGTCTCCCACCTTTATCCTAAGAAGTCTGCTCAGTGGTTCATTGTGACAGCTTTTGATAAACCACTTTTTCAGTACTCTTGGCATCATTAAAATAGCTTAAGTCATACTGTTTGCCGTGCTCTTTAGTTTTAAGAAACAGCTTTGGTACCAATACACATCCACCCTTATTAACATGTTCCTATGGAAGTGCATTAACACCGACCCTTGTAAACTGAGGGTTATATCCCAGGAGATTCATTAGTCTAGGATCACACTTGTATTCCCAAACAGTTTTAGAAAAACATTCATGCAAAACCACTTGCAAATTATAAATGATACATCTGAAAGTACCATATAGGAAAAGGAAATATTACTTTTAACAGTCCAGATTCTGTTTAAAGAATGAGGTATTGCATAGAACAAAAGCCCATTTAAAAATTAGTATCAAAAAAAAAATAACATACCAGATATTTTTATGTTACTTTCAAGTGTGTATATGCCTGGATATTTTGAGGAAACTCACCACACTCTTCTCCCAAAACTTGGGTAGAGAATGAGGATCTTGGGCAGTCAGGTATAATCCAAAAGGCATACTCAAAAATTTATCATTTTTCTAATAAACGCTTTGGAATATAAATTGAGAGGTGTTTTTCTTTTGGTTTGTGAGTATTCACAGAGTAAATAGTAAAAATGCATTATAGAAGCACAGATTAAGCAAGGGAAAGAAACGGGGACTAAAAAAGACATGGCAACAGGGCACCTGGGTGGCTCAGTTGGTTAAGCAGCTGCCTTAGGCTCAGGTCATGATCCCAGAGATCCGGGATCGAGTCCACATCAGGCTCCCTGCTCAGCGGGAGGCCTGTTTCTCCCTCTCTCACTCCCCCTGCTTGTGTTCCCTCTCTGGCTATGTTTCTCTCTGTCAAAATAAATAAAAAACTTTAAAATAAATAAAAATTAAAAAGACATGGCAAAATTAACCAATTCACGTGAGTGATTATAACTCACATGAGTGATTATAACTCAGGAATGATACGGCACTTTCAGACTGTCTTAACTCTAAAATACAGTGATTAGCATGAAGTTGAGGTCATTCAAATTGAAACCGACTGTCTAAAAATATGCCTATATACCTCGTTAAAACCAGCATTAATACTGGAATACCAAAAGCTCAATTAAAATGAAAGAGGCATTAAGTTTTAAAACCTTAGATAAATAACTGGAGGGAAAAAAACATATCAAATATTCATAGTGCAATATATAGCTCATTATTTAAGATTAGCTGATTAAAAGCACAAATTATATGGATGACAATACCTCTTGTAGTTTCCTTGAAGCGACAGGCTTGCTTTGCACATTTTAGAGAAAAAAAAAAAGTCTGCTAACCCAAATCTGAGTAACCATATTTTGTCAGTCATTTTTTTCAAGTAAGAATAATGTCCCATGTTAAAAAAAATAGCTAGTTCAGCTCACACTCAAATAACCCATATTTGCTTCTTCCTCAAGATAATTATATCTTTGTTTGTAGCAGAAGTGCTCTATATGTAGTTGCAATTTTGTCACACTAAATATTGAAAAGATGCGTAGTCAAGTGTTGAGATGTAAAACATTACATTTCACTGCTTACTGAAGAACATTCTTAAATGAAATTGGCTTTCTTCTCCCTATGATTTTATGATAGTGAAGAAAATGACCACTAGAGTAATTTTGTAACACTGTGATTCCTCCTAAGAATTTTTGCCCACCACTGCTTTTATACCACAAGAGCAAAAGTCAGCACATTGAAAAACAACTACTGCCGGGGCGCCTGGGTGGCTCAGTTGGTTAAGCGACTGCATTCAGCTCAGGTCATGATCCCAGAGACCCCAGATGAGTCCCACATTGGGCTCCCTGCTAAGCAGGAAGCCTGCTCCTCCCTCTCTCACTCCCCTTGCTTGTGTTCCCTCTCTGGCAGTGTTTCTCTATGTCAAATAAATAAAATCTTAAAAAAAAAAGAAAAAAAAAAGAAAAAAAAAACAACTATTGCCTTAGCATCATTATGAAAACAGCTTGTTGAATTCATAATTCCCTGAAAGTTTTAGTCTACTTTAATCCACTGGAGGATATTCTAGCTTTGAGAACTGCTGGCGTACGTCTTCTAAAAGACACAACACCTTATGCTAACTCATTGCAAAGCAGTTTCTTGGAAAAAAAATGGCTATGGGTAGGAAAGCACACAGGCACCACACTTCAGGACCATGTGTAGAAAAGCCACAGAATACACGGCCTTCTTTCTAATCCTAGGAAGCCAATTCTAAACCTAAGTAGTTTAAGGAGGCCTCAAGATGTGTTTTTACTAATGCTTGTTATTGATCCAAGAGGGAAAAGATGAATCCTGTGCAACTTGTTCAATCTTACTGGCCAATCTCCTATAATAATCTGCTTTGGGGCATTCTTTCTGATCAGCACTATTCTCCTAGCTTGACCACTTGCTTGTGGGTGATAAGGCCTGATGGTGACAGACTGATAAAGTTTTATCTCCCTACATTTCTTAAATGGAGTTATCAGAACTGATACCATCTGGCAATCAACGTGTCACAAAGTAAGTGCCAGAGAGCAGTGACCACAGGCCTTGAGGTATGAGAAGGAACTGAAGACATTTCAGTTCCCTTTGAGGTATATTTAAAGTACATTCAGGTTGCCTGTGATGGTTCAACTTTATTTCAAAAAGGAAAGCAACACTGTTGATAGAAGTTATAAAAGAAACATGTAAGTAAGAGAAAAATTGGAAGGATGGGTCATGCTTTTAGAAAAATAGTTACTTTTTTCAAGCTGCCTCTCTATTCTCCACAGGCAAAAATATATTTCTAAACACGAAATTCAGAATTCAGACCAGAATGTAAGGGAAAAAATAAGTTTTATGGGGGAAAAGGGTAAAAAAAAATATATATATATATATGTATATATATATATAGAAAGAAAGAGAGAGGAACAAAATAGTGGCAAAGCTGAAATAAAACACAATGAATCATTACAGAGCATTATGTCTTAAAAAAGAAACCTCAAATGTTAAGAATACAGTATTTTGTTTTAACAGAGAAGCAAAAAATTGAATTTTTTGTATGACAAAATTATAGTAAATAAAGTAATAATGGGATGTCTATACTAAATCACAATTGTGCAACCAATCAGTATATTAATAATACAAGCTTTCATACAACTGGAGGCATACTACCTCAGAGATAACTATGGTTGGTTCCAGATAAATGCAATAAAGTAAATATTGTAATAAAATGAGTCAAGTGAATTTCTGGGCTTTCCAGGGCATATAAAAGTTGTGTTTACACTATACTATAATCGGTAATAAGTATGCAACAGCATGTCTCAAAAAATGTACATAATTAAAAAAAAACTTTATTGCTAAAATATGGTAAACGTTATCTGAGCTTCCAGTGAATTGTAATCATTGATTACAGATCAACAAATACAATGATAATAATTATGTTTGAAATACCTTGAGAAAAACCAAAACGTGACACGGAGACATAGAGTGAGCAAACGCTACTGGAAAAAAATGGCACCAATAGACTTGTTCAAGGCAAGGTGGCCACAAACCTTCAATCTGTAAATACATAGTATCTGTAAAGTGCAATAAAGCAAAGTATAACAAAAGGAGGTATGCCTGGATTATGTGATTCATTAAAATAATGGTTGAGTAATTCACACAATAAACATTAATCTACTATGCCAAATTCATCTATTGCACTTTTTTCCCTACTGGTCATGAGACTCAGTGTTTGCTTTGAAAAATGCACAGGCTAATGAGAAGAGAGAGAACCTCCTTAGTCAATAAATTCTGAGTCTTCTGGTGAAGCGCTACAAGCCTTCTTCATTTTCCTCACTCTAAACATTCCCTCCCAGTTCTTCACATTTATCAGGTGAATGGGACTCTTATATAGAAAAAATAAATAAAATCAGAAAAGAATTTTCACCTTCCCCATCTCCCCACTGGTTTTACCAGCATCTGTTTTTTGTAACTGCCTACTTTGCCTTTCTTCAGCAGATGATCCTTGCTCTGTATCTAATCTGCCCTCATCTGTAATGGGATTCAGTTAATTTCTCCCTCCTTCAATTTCTTTCTCCACTTTGTTTTGGAGCTATTCTTTCTTGCTTCTCTTCCATGTTAGTCCTAAATCTTCTTGTGAGACTAACCTCAGACTGAAGACGTGCAAATGCTGTAATGTTTCAGAGCTCAGCGTGGAATCTCTTCTGCCATCCATTTTCCCTTTCTAATGGATCACATCTAATCCCACAGCTTTAAATAACACCTATCTGTTTTCAGTCCAAATGCACAATTCTAGTCTATATCTCTCTACTGAAACTGGATATTTTAAAAGAGCAGTATTGTATGAAAAGTAAAATAGAATAATCAGAACTTGGAAAAAAGTTACTGAAATTTATTATTCATTTAGGTTTGAGTTTCTTCAAATTGTAGAAAGACTGATTAGAAAGGAAAACATGATGGATATTATAATATCATATTTCAGTTGAATGTAAGCCTATTCTTTTGTTTGGAGAATAATCCTTTGCCTGAAACTATATTCTATGAAGAATTAATTTCACTGCCTTTTAAACTGATGGGCCAGAGAGGGAAGTAGGTGGGGGGATGGGTTAAGTAGGTGATGGGGATTAAGTAGGGTGCTTGTTGTGATGAACACTGGGTATTGTATGGAAGTGTTGAATAACAGCATTATATTCCTGAAACTAATATTACACTGTAAGTTAACTAACTTCAATTTGAATAAAAACTTAAAAAAACAAAAGATAGTATACAACGAATATATTTTCTGAAATATTTACATAATAATAACATATCAAATTACTAAATATGAAAAATAGCCAAAATTGTTATTAAACATGCACAAATCCAGACACTTTTCCCCCCAGCTTTTTGATAATCTCACCAATTCTGTAGTTATTATCTGTATGTACTGGAATAAGACCTGAAGCTTCTAGACTATGGTTCTAAATTTGCTCCATTTATAAGTAGCAGAGCCAGTATTCAGTTACAAATTGTTTTTCTTGTCCTTGTTCAATGTTCAATGATAGTTTTGTAGTAGGGGAACACGCAGTCTTCAAATAAATGTTTTAATAGAATATTAGAATGTTTTCAAAAACTAACTCATAGAAAAAGGCATTCTGTGGTACTTGCATGAAAAGTATAGATTAATGATAATTTGGTATGTTAATTTGAGAAACCATAGATTATAAAACACAGAGGAAATTGTTCTTTCATTACATACTTCAATTTAAAGAACCAGTGTGTGTGTGTGTGTGTGTGTGTGTGCATGTTTGATGTTTCACACTTAATTTGAAGTTTGGACAGGAAATACTAACCCTGTTTCCCTTTTTTTTTCCCCTCTATTTCCTTTTTATCTAATTGGAGTGGCATTCCATGTTTAAGGTTCTTCTCTCTGAACATTAAGTGAGATGCTACTACATTCCAAATACTGCATTAGAAGTTGGGGAATAAAGAGATAAATTATACATTATTTGTCCTCAAAAAGTTAATAGATACGAAAAATAAGATAATACTATGAATTAACAAATTGACTCTATGTGTTTCTAAAGATTTTATTTTATTTATTTAAAAAAAAAAAGATTTTACTTATTTATTTGACAGAGAGAAACACAGCCAGAAAAGGAACACAAGCAGAGGGAATGAAAGAGGGAGAAGCGGGCTTCGCCCCATCGAGCAGGAAGCCTGATATGGGGTTTGATCCCAGGAATCCGGGATCATGACCTGAGCTGAAGGCAGATGCTTAACCACTGAGCCACCACCGAGGTGCCCCTATTTATTTCAGAGTGCAAGCGAGCATACCTGCACATGAGTGCACAAGGGGAGGATGGGCAGAGGGATCTCAAGGGGACTCTGCGCTGAGCATAGAACCCAGCAGAGGGTTTGATTCCAGGGCCCTGAGATCATGACATGAGCCAAAATCAGAAGTCAGATGCTTAACTGACTTAGCCACCCAGGAGCCTCATAAGTTGACCATTTATTTATAAGAAAGTTTAAGCTTAACAAATAAGCTTTTAGAAGCCCAACAAGTTGTCAGTCTTACAATGACATTAAAAAATAAGATGAAATAAAAGTATTTTCACTGAACTTTAACAACCATTTTTATTTCAGTAAAATGAAATGTTAGTTTTATTAACACTAAAATGAAATTTTAAAAAGGACAAGGAATATAGTATTAGGAAGAGTGATAGAAAATAGAGCTACTATGATATGCCCCTATGCGGAAAAAAAAAGTTCACTTTTTTTTTTTTTCTGTGAAAGTTAATTATGCATTTAGCAAACTTTTAAATTAAAAAAATCTAAGATATGTATGTATGTATATATCAACAATGCAACTTAAATATTTGAATTACTTTATCCAAGAGTTTCCAGTAAGTGCAAAACTGTATTTAACTAGCCATTGATATCATTAATCTTAAACAGCAAAACTATATCTCACTTATCCCAGGCTTATCCTTGAAAAGATATTTTAAAGGCAAGATTTTTTTTTTCCAATTAAATCTAAATGTATATTCCAGTCACTGAAAAAAACATTACCTTTTCCTAGCAGCAGTGATCCTAGCCACTAAACAACAATTGCATATATGTTATGCTACGTTTACAATAATTTAGACATCAGAAATATGTATTATTAAAAAACACATGAAAATTGAGACTATTGCCATAACTACAATCAAGAACATAGAGTCTCACCCCAAACACAACCTAGGGTCATATCTGAAAGTTAGTAAGTAGTGAGGTTGATTTAGCCTGCATTTTGTAATATATATACATATATATATATATATTACAATATATTATTACAATATATATTACTATATATATTACAGAGTACGTATATATATACACATTTTGTTATATATATATGAGTGTGTACGTATTATATACACACTCTGATTCAGAGAATAGTGTATGATTTCTGAGTTTTATTATAAACTCCTGAAATTCAATATTTCATGTGTCAGATAGTCCTTCAAATCCAATAGAAAGCAAAGAGAAGATTCATGAGGTATGCAAGTAAGGAATTTTAGATCCAGGTAGAAATATCCATATTCCAAATTCTATGCAGTCTTCACAATAAATCAGAAATTTTAAAAAAATCTACTGTAGGATTTTCTAATTGTGGTCCACTCTTACAATCTGATAATCAATTTGCCTTAAAACCCACATATTATATAGAGTTCTTATCTCTGCTTAATAAAATTGTAACACTTCATTTCATAGCCAGAGATTTTTAATTAGTCTACTTGTTTTTGACAACCATTTGGATGGCAGTGTGACAGCTTCAGTATATCCTCAAAATTAAAAGGGCCACTCATGGCCAAATGTATTCTACATTACTGTTTTTCAACTTTTATAACAAAAATTAAACTGAAAGAAATTCAGTTGTCTAAAATATGGCTTCACATTGTAGAATTCCTAAGTGAGACTTAAAGGCTGGTAATCTTTTTAATTAAAAAGAATCAAGGATACGGGGCGCCTGGGTGGCGCAGTTGTTGGGTGTCTGCTTTTGGCTCAGGTCATGATCCCAGACTCCCGGGATAGCCCCGAATCGGGCTCCCTACTCGGAGGGAGGCCTGCTTCTCCCTCTCTCACTCCCTCTGCTTGTGTTCCCTCTCTAGCTGTGTTTCTCTCTGTCAAATAAATGGATAAGATCTTTAAAAAAATAAAAATAAAAAATAAATATAAAAATAATAAAAAGAATCAAGTATAGGGTCCCCTGGGTGGCTCAGTAAGCATCTGCCTTCAGCTAAGGTCATGATCCCGGGGTTTAGGGCCCTAGCGCTGAACAGGCTGCTTGCTCAGCAGAGCCTGCTTTTCCCTCTCCCTCTGCTGCTACCTGTACTTCTGTGTGCGCTCGCTCTCTCTCTCTGTAAAATAAACACATAAAATCTTAAAAAAAAAAAAGAATCAAGTATTTATGAGCCAAATTGTTTTTAAACATATTTGATTATGTTTGGGTGAAATAATTTAGCTTTTCTAAGCTATTCTAAATATAAGGCCATTTCTGATACATGATATACAAAAAAAAATGCATAAAATAAAAACATAGGATTTAAAGAATTAAATTTCATGGTCACTCATATATTGCAGTTGTTGTACATAGAACAAATATACTTCCACTCACCATGTGCAATATTGTATATTGGGCATTTTCAAATATTCGTTAATATATTAATAAATTATAGAATGATACTAGATTATACCCAAGTAGTAGCTTATGAATACGTTTCTGAAGTGACCAGATTAAAGAAGACAAATATGTAATTCCTACTCCAATAAATATATTTTAAATCTTAGCAGTGACATTAAGGTTGAAGTAAAGTCAATTCATCATTTCCACTGGGTAGTGCTGAAGAGATAAGACCCAAGTTGTCAATAATTAATGCACCTGACTGCAAGTTGCTCTTTTGTTCAGTGATTCCTCAAACATGCGTTGTATCCCCAATTATCTTTGTAAGCTCTTTAGGACTACAGTCCTGTCCTAAATGCTAACATGCAGTAAATACAGTATTTTAGGACTTATATAAAGTCATTTTTAATTGAATTAATAAAGCAAGTATTTTCAAGACAAAAATTACATAGAAAATACAGCAAATGAAATATTTACTATACAAAGAGAGAAATGTAGGATGAAAGAGATGAAAGACTGGGATGGAAAAACATTTTTCAGAAAGAATTCCCTGTCGCTGTTCAATATTGAAACCAAATGGGACATTTTGAAAACTGAGTAAGTATACAATCTTTGAATGGAAAAAACAACTGATTTACGTTTTTGGAGACATTATATCATTCTGGCCTTTGGAGTCATTTTCTTGTCCACGACTTACTAGGTTTATAATGGTGAATAAACCATTTAACCTCTCTTAGCCTAAGTTGTCTGATTTCTCACATGGAGGGCATTAACGTTACCCCAAGTTATGGCAGATATAAAATGAAATACTGTAGGTAAAGCACAAATAACACTAATAATTACCAAAGTAACGCATTACTATTATGCCAGACTAAACTACCAGATATTTTAAGACCTCCAGGAAACCCTAAATAAGATAAATTATAATCAAATAAATATGGAAAGCAGAACTTTCTTACTGATTTTAGGTTTCATTCTTGGTCCCTCTCAAAAACCAAAATTATAAAGCAGTATTTTGGTGGATAAGATTCTCAGAGTACAGATCTATACAGATCTTGAATAAACTACAATTTAATCTGAGAGTAATTCTGGGGAAATAGTTTTTATCCAATTAAACTGTTTTGCAAAAACTGACATAACAAAGTCATCACTTTAGCAATCTCTATGAAAAATCTGTGACTGGCCCATGATTTATTTGAAAACCAGGAGATTTGGAATCTGTAATAAATCTGTAGCAAATATGTATCTTTTTCCTTTCTCACCTTTCTCAAAAACTATATGCCCTGATGTTTCATTTTCTCCTCAATAATCAATCCTGTTCAATTTTTTCTTATTATTCTTATATTTTTCTGCTCCAGTTAAAACCAATAAATGTAAAGAAAGTTTCTAAACACTTGAAAAAGTAAATAAAACAGACTATAGAGAATCCAAAATTATCACTACAAAGAAAATACTTGAACAGGGAAAATGACTACTGCAATAGAATCATTTCTATAGTTATTTGTTACAATAGAAAATATGATATAGATTAAGACTTTTAAATATTTTTCTTTCAGTTAGTTTCTTCTATTTTTCTCCACAGTTTCGGATTATTTGTATTTGTAAAAATGACATGTCAAACCAAAGGCACAGCCCATGAAAGAAAGAATTGATAAGCTGGACTTCAGTGAAATGAAAACTTTTGTTCTGCCAAAGACACTATAAAGAGAATAAGAACAAAAGCCACAGGCTGGGAGAAAACATTTGTAAAAGACACATTTGATAAAGAACTGTTACCCAAACTATACAAAGAATTCTTATAATTCAGCAATAAGAAAATAAACAACCCAACAAAAAAATGGCCAAACACCTTAATAGATGCTTCACCAAAAAAGAGGTATAGAAGGCAAATAAGCATATGAAAAGAGGCTCAACATGAAATTTCATCAGAGAAAAGCAACTGGGTGGCTCAGTCGTTAAGCATCTGCCTTTGGTTCCCGTCCTGGATCAAGCCCCACATGGGGCTCCCTGCTCAGCGAGAAGCCTGCTTCTCCCTCTCTCACTCTCCCTGCTTGTGTTCCCTCTCTAGCTGTGTTTCTCTCTGTCAAATAAATAAACAAAATCTTTAAAAAAATGTTAAAGCAACAATGAATTACCATTATACACCGAATAGAATTGTAAATATCTAGAACACTGACAACACCAAGTGCTGATGAGGATGTAGAGTAACAGAAATGCTCATTCATTACCGATGGCAATTCAAAATGGTACATCCACTCTGTAAGACATTTTGGCAGGTTTTTGTTTTTTGTTTTTTGTTTTTTTTTAAACTAAACACCCTTATCTATGATACAGCAATTACACTCCTTGGTATTTATTTATCCAAAGCAGTTGAACTCTTATATCTACACAAAAACCTGCACACAGACATCTGTAGCAGCTTTATTCATAACTGCTAAAATATGGAAAAAACCAAGATGTCCTTCAGTGAATGGATAAATAAGCTGTAGCACATCCAGACGATGGAATATTATTCAGTGCTGAAAAGAAATGAACTATAAAACATTGAAAAGTCATAAAGGAACCTAAAATGTATATTATTAAGTAAAAGAAGGCAACCTTCAAAAACCTACACACTGAATTGATCCAACTACATAGTATTCTGGAAAAGATAAAACTATGGAGACAGTAAAAAGACCAGTGGTTGCCATGGGTTAGGTGGGAGCGAAGAATGAGTAGGCAGAACAGAAAGATTTTTACTGAAAATACTCTGCACAATATTATATACATACATATACTATATATGTATGTATATAATATATATATGCATTTGTCCAAAACCAAAGAATGGATAACAACAAGGAAATCTACAGACTTTGGGTTATAATGGTGTGTCTATGTAGGTTCATTAATTGTAACAAATGTACTACTCTGGTGGAGGCTGTTAACAATGGGAGAAGGAGTGAGGCATATTTTGCTGGGGTATATGTGAAATCTCTACCTTTTCCCAATATTTCTGGGAGCCTAAAACTTCTTTAAAAAATAAAGTTTATATACAAAATCATTGAAAAAAAGTGTCAGGAAAAGAACTTTAATACAGAAAAATCTAAAGAAAGAAAAAATCATCTCTAATGAACATTCTTCTAAATATTATCTTTAAACACACACACCATGGAAAAATGCATGGATGTTTTATATACATGGATTCATGATAAACACATCATCTTGAAAAGAAAAAAGAAAAACACCATCTTGAAACCCTTATTTTGCTTAACATGATGCCATAAGCATGATTCACTACATATACAAGGATGAACCTACAAACTACTTCCAAATTTCCACCAACATAAATAATCTTGCAATGAACAAGGAGTATTCATTAATATTGCAAACATTTCATTAGAATAAATTCCAAGAAGTAAAATCCCTATAACAAAGTATATATACTTTGAAGACTAACTTCAGACAGTTTATATCAATTTAGACTCATATCTACAACAAATGAGACTAAATACTTTTCTAGTCTTGCCAATGAAGACTGTTATCAGTCTTTTTAAATCTGCAGGATGTGGGTACCTAGGTGGCTCAGTGGGTTAAAGCCTCTGCCTTCAGCCCAGGTCATGATCTCAGGGTCCTGGGGTTGAGGCCCACATTGGACTCTCTGCTCAGCAAGGAGCCTGCTTCCCCCTCTCTCTCTGCCTGACTCTCTGCCTACTTGTGATCTCTCTCTCTGTCAAATAAATAAATAAAAATCTTTTAAAAAAAATCTGCAGGATGAAAAATGTCATTAATATTGATTTTTTTGCCCATAATAATGAGATTGAGCATCTTCTGCAAATACATTTTTGTCATTTATAAATTCATTAGTTACTTGCCTTTTATTTTTCTCATCAAACTTAAGTAATCATGTATATTCAGGATATCCCCATCTTCAGGGTTTCTTGCCAGTCTCATCACCTTTGTATCCCAAATAACTCCATTTGTGTTTGTTCTATTCAATTCCAATCATTATCTCACACACATCTGTGTTACTCCTATTAACTTGTCATCCTGATTAATTCTTATGATCCTCCAAATGACTATGTCTTCAAGAATGAGTTTAGTTTTATTTATAACAGACAAACCCCTTGACATGTATATTTCATAATTCTAATTACTTAATAAATTTTTTAATAACTTAAAATTCAAACTCTACCAAGGTCTGTGAAATCTTACATCATGTCACTTCATTTCTAAGCACTCTTCTTTTGTGCATTTGTTATTTATGGCTGCATAAAAAGAATCTCCAAACATGGGTATTTGAGGCAATAAGAAGTTACTTCTCCATACTATTTCTGAAGGTCAAAAATCTGGAAAGAGCTTAACCACGCAGGTCTGGCCCTAATAAAGTTGCAGGCGAGCTTCCTGCTAGGTAGGGTAGCAATTTCAGAATTGCTGAGGCCACAGGATCCACTTCAAGCTCACTCCCCTGGTTGGTGTCAGGAGTCTTTAGTTCCTCTCTACCGAAATGCCCCCACTAGACTGTTCACAACATGGTGTCTCCCAGAACAAGAAATCAAAGAGAAAGAAAAAAATAATGTCCAAGAAAGAAGTCACAGTGTTTCTTATAATTTGATCTCAGAAGTAATATACCAGGTGGCACCTGGGTGGCTCAGCTTGTTGAGCCTCTGCCTTCAGCTCAGGTCATGATCCCGGAGTCCTGGGATCAAGCCCCACATCGGGCTCCCTGCTCGACAGGGAACATGCTTCTCCCTCTCTCACTCTCCCTGCTTGTGTTCCCTCTCTAGCTGTGTTTCTGTCAAATAAATAAAATCTTAAAAAAAAAAAAAAAGAAGTAACATACCATCAATTTTACCATATTCTGTTGTGTATATAAACCAAACCTGGCACAATGTGGCTACAGATGACACACATAGGGACCATACCTTGCTAACTACATTCCAGTCACGGGACTTCCTTCCTATTCCTTACCATTCCAAGATTATTCTCCTTTAGAGACTCTCCTTTAGACACTAAAAGACTCCTTTTAGACTCTTCGCTAAAAGAATTTAGTGGTTCTTTTGGCCTGAAGCAATCTACTCCAGATTATAGCATGGTTGATTTTAATGTATCATTCAGTTCTCGGTTCAGACGTAACAATCTTGAAAAAAAATTAAACACTCTATTTTTTTTTTTTTTGAGTCTTTCAAGGTTTTATTTAAATTCCAGTTAGTTAACATACGGTGAAACATTCGTTTTAGGCTTAGGATCTAGTGATTCATCACTTCCATATAACACCTGGTGCTCAAGACGAATGCCCTCCTTACTCCTCATGACCCAATCAACCCATCCCCACCCACCCTCCCTCCATCATCCCTCAGTTTGTTCTCTATATTTAAGGGTCCGTTTTCTGGTTTGACTCTGTCTCTCTCTATTTCCCTCCTATGCTCATCTGTTAATTTCTTAAATTCTACATACGGGTGAAATCATATGGTATTTATCTTTCTCTGATTTATTTTGCTTAGTATAATACTCTCTAGTTCCATCCACATTGGTGCCAATTGCAAGAGTTCATTCCTTTTTATGGATGAATAATATTCCATCACACACACACACACACAACACACACACACACACACACACACACACACACACCACTCTGCTTTATTCATTCATCAGTCAGTGGACATTTGGGCTCTATCCATAATTCAGCTATTGAAGATAATGCTGCATAAACATCGGGATGCATGTGTCCCTTCAAATAAGTATTTTTGTATGCTTTGGTAAATATCTACTAGTTCAATTGCTTATTAACTTTCTCATTTTCTCTTCTTCACTGGAATATATGGTCCATGAGAGCAAAATATGTCTGCCTTGCTCAATGTCATGCCTAAAATAAATGCATGGCAAGTAGTAAATATCTTCATAAAATCATATATATAAGAAAGTAACTATGAAAATAATACAGAGATGATATGAAAACTATTATTTAACATGTATGACAAATATTTTTCTTATTTTTATTTTTCCATTTTATTTATTTCTCATTTGGCAAGGAAATACACAAAACACAAATACACATATAAAAATATATATCAGAATATAGATATTATCTTATAATGATATATATGTATATATATCAGATTATAGCAACTGCTTAAGCCTTTAAGTCTTTAAGGGAAGGGAGAGTGGAAAGGGTGATAACATTTACTAAAAACTTAAGATAGTATCTAAAAATATTTTTCCTAAAATTCCTAAGGTAATTATAATATCTATATTTTTCATATAAAGAAACTGAATTCCAGAGAAGTTACTAAACTTTCCAAAGTCTCAGAAATAATATTGAATAAAACATTTTTTTTTCTGTTTAAATCTGCTGGATGTCAGACATTCCTCTTTGTTGTTCTATCCCACAGTGGCAAGCATGAATCAACATGCTGAAAATTCCACAAGCATGTTTATTTTCTCAGCTGTTATTTTTTGTTGTTGTCAAGGAAATGGTTCTAGAATTTAATTTTTCATCCTTAAAAGTAGGATTGCTTCTCATCAAGATCCAATGATAATAAAGGAGCCATTAACACACAAAAATGAAATGACTAACATTATGCAGTGTTCACCTAATTACAAAAATTTAATATTCCCATGAAAGCAAAATGTACAACCATCTTTCTTAACAGCATGGAAATGTAAAACAGGTACATATTTCTAAAAGCAATATTCCATCGTACTGCTCTCTTAGCATCCTAAAGAGAACATAAATAACAAACCGAACACGCTAGACACTCACAAAAGTAAAAAAAAAAAAAAAAAAAAAAAAAGTACCACAGAATTTTTTTCTCTCCATAGCAATTCTGAAGCTCATTTAGCTCAAGCTCTTAATTTCATGGAAAGAAACTGGCTCTTTCATGTATTGTTAATCTTTATATTTTATAATTTGAAATACATATTTCTCTGGCGTGGATATACATTTCTCCTAATTAATTGCTATTATACTGCCTCATTAATGATTCTGTTCATGCCTACTGCATTTGTATTTTTTTCTGTGTTTGTTTGACGACCATTCCCTTCAAATAATCAGCCTTTTGTTAAGTTTCCTGAGTTTAATTGCAGTTCCACACAGATCAAGGAATATGGAAACTGTCCAAATTTGGGTTTTGTTCATTTTTTTTCTTCTTGTAACAAATGGCTAACCAGTAACACTGTATAAGTATTTCTTAGACTAAATTTAAAAATAAGGTGAGACTGTAGGGTATACTTCTTTGGAAGATTTTACCCCCAATAATAGCTGTTTTGTAAAACTTGGACTTTCTACAGCTGCTGAATTTTTGAGTTTCCTAGGAGACTGTAAGCTAGCGTCAGTTTCTTAAAAACGATGAAAGCTCTCTTTGGTTTGGGGCTATGCCTTGTGGATTCACAAGAATGAATCCTTTGATAAAAAGACAAGACAAGAATGCATGCATTAGATGATGATACTTAAAACTATTTATGACAGATTTTATAAAAAATGGCTAAATCAGAAAGAATGTATGATAAAACACTAGGATATATTATGTAATTATATATAAGATTTTTTTTTTTTTTTTTGCCTTAACACATATCAGGAAAATAGCAAAAGGCAGAGAATGGTGCCTTTCTCTCCTCTCTCTTTCTTTCTGTCTTTCCTTCTTTCTTTCATTCCTACTCTCATTTTAAATAAATCCCAAAACCAAAGACAGGTTGATTCACTGAAAGACCTTTCAAACTGTTTCACAACACATGAATAATAGTTTCTACTGGAATTTTTATAACTCAGGATCATTAAGTTAGAAAACCATCAAATGTGGATGCCTCATTTCTACTATTTTCATTTACATTTTTCCTTCAAAAATTTATCACAGTGCTTTACACATATTTTGCCCTTCAAATCAATTTTTATTGTAACTGTTTTGGTGCATATCCATGAATTATGGGTATGTTAAGTGCCAAAGCATCTTATTAAATGTCCAATTCACTTCCCTTGAGCTGCTCTGCTTCAAGTTTCCTGTAATACCTAGAACCACACCATGCATGAACTACCACCTAAGAAGTACTATATTTTGAGGAATTAAAAAATTAAATTATCAAGTTCTTACCACTTTTCTAATTGAGAATTGTAAATAAATAGTGTTTCTAATAAAAAGTGTTATACCATGTCATATTCTATCCTGTATCATAGCATATTATATTACACATTTAGATTTAAAATCTAAATAGGTGTTGTGACAGTCAGGAAGGCTTAGGCTTGCTATGGTGTAGTTACCTACAACCACCAAGTATCCTATTTTAAGGCAAGGGCTTCTGCTTTGCTCTTGCTTCATCTCCAGGGAAGGTCAGCAGGGGGCTCTCTGATCGTGGTCACAATCTCAGGAGGATGGAAGCTTATCCTTGACTGGAGCTTCTGGGATGATCGGACTAGAGATCATCGGACTAGAGCAAAGAAAGAAGACCACTTCCCCTTCTTGCACTTTACTGGCCAAAATTTGTTACATGTGAGGCCTGATTTCAGAGGCAGGCAAATACAATCCTGGAACACACTCAAAAAAGATGAGTGCTGGAAATGTTTGCTAAACACCACTAATTGTCAAACCTGTGGCTTCAGGTAGCAGCTTTGCATAAACTCAAAAAATAAAAGTGGGATCACAAAACGGATTGTTTTTAAAATATTTTTCCCCCCTTCGGATCATTTAGTTGTTTGTTCAACATTCTAAATTCATTCTTCCTTTCTGCTGCTTTTGTTCTGTGGTTACCTCAAAAGTCAGAGAACACTATTCCGATTTTTTTGGGAAAATGCCTACATTTAAATATATTACTTAACAGTATTAGCTCGTGAGTCATAAATAACTTTTCTTTTATTTGTCCAACAATTGTGCCATGTTTTACTGTATGACATCAGGATTAAAGATTTAAAGATTTATTTTATTTTATTTATTTATTTATTTGACAGAGAGAAACACAGCAAGAGAGGGAGCACAAGCAGGGGGAGTTAGAGAGGGAGAAGCAGGCTTCACAGAGCAGGGAGCCCAATGCGGGGCTCAATTCCAGGACTCCAGGATCATGACCAGAGTCAAAGGCAGACCCTTAACAACTGAGCCACCCACGCACCCCAGGATTAAAGATTTGAAATAAAAGAAAGCTTTAAAATTATCTATTTAAAAAAGAATCATCATAAATAACAATTATTTTGTGCTTACTAGATGCTTCATGTCATTGTGTTTAATCCTCAACACTATAAATTATATATATTATCATCACTTCAGATTAGGAAACTGAGGCATGGGGAGGCTCAGTGACCTACACAAGCAGTCAGGAAAGATTGAAAATGACATTCAGACACACAGGCAGTCAAACTCTAGAGTCAGAAAACCACTTGATTATATTGAGTTGGCCTTGATTCTTTGGGAACATGCATGTTTCATTGTAAGCAGGGTACTACGCACTGCTTATGCTTCCAAAAATAAAAAGTAGTATCTAAGTAATCATAATCACAGAAGGAAAAACACAACAGAAATGAAATGAAGAAGCATTCGTTATATTTTTCATGCATTTTCCCATATCCAATCAACATATATTTATTGTCTATTATCTGTATAGCATAGGAGTATGCATGCTTCTGTATACTATTTTTAAGGAAAACTGACACATGCTATTTGTTATTTATTCACATAAAAGGTTAAACTGAGATAATGTTTGTGATATATGTGTTAAAGAGTAAATACTATAGATGTACATTAGACCACTATTAGATAACTACTTCCTCAGAAAATAGTGTCAGGCATTGCATACTGAGATGTCCTTAAATATCACCATATTAAGTAGATTTAATTGGAGGATATTGTTGGGGACATGTAGGGCTTAGTCGGTAAGTCAATGTCACAGATCAAATTTATTAGGCAAAACAAACTGAATCCTAGGGAAGCACATGAGTTACATTAAGACAAATGAAGTGGCAAAGGGATGCCTGAAAGAAGTGTGCTCCCAAGTAAATGGATATTTATCTACATGTCTAGGCCCTGCATAGGTGAGGAAGGAGATTTACTAGCATTCATAGGCCAGAGAATCAAAAAAGGAGAAAGAGAAGGCACTCTAGGCAGAATGAAAGGCCAAGTATATCAGAAGTCCATATGCAGGGAACTAGACTCAAGTTTGAGAAATGGAAAAATATGAAGGGAAGAGGGAAGGAAGAGAGGGACAAGGGATGGAGGGAGAAAAGCTATTCTTTAAAAAAATAATAAACAAAACATTGCTTAATTCCTTAGTCTATGCTGGCCAGCAGAAAACAAAGGATGCTAAAAAACAACAACAACAACAACAACAACAACAACAACAACAAAACATGGCAAGTTACAGCCGAGGCAAAGGAATTAAGTTGGGATACAGGCAACAAGAGGTTGGACAGCATTTAAAAAAAAAAAAAAAAAAAAAAAGGAAGATAAGCAGAAGTGTCATGACTAAGCTATGGTCAGCAGTATAGAAGTAAAGATGGTACCACAGGTAGGTTAGGTCCAGTGGGATATCTACCATAAACTTTAGGTTCAAGGAAAGAAATAGAGGAACATTGGCAATATTCCTTTAACTGTCCCTTTTTTAGAGCTCATCTCCTTACCCTTAACTTTATATATTTAATGTAACTGGGCTGAGCCGTGTTACCCCAAAATTGATGATAAAAAAGGCAAAATATATACACTTCACTACCATTCAAGGCAGGATTCAGGTGTACCTTTCTATGAGATAGAATTCTGTCTGATTACTGACCCTCAGGTATGACTTTCTCAGTTTGTTTCACTCCTTCTGCCTCCATGGCCCTTTGGGTAATGTCTAACACATTGTCTGAAAGCTCATCAATACATACCTATTGACATACTGGTGAACAAATGAATTCTTAGATGATCACTCTAGATGAGTCCACTTTAGGCCTCTGAGCAATAGTAGATTTAAAAAACCACTTTCAAAACAAATAATCCAGTTACAAAATGAGCAGACAACACAGACACTTCTCCAAAGAAGACATACAGATGGCCAACAGACCCATGAAAAAATGCTCAACATCATTCATCATCAAGGGAAATACAAATCAAAACTATGATGAGATACCACCTCACACCAGTCAGAATGGCTAAAATTAACAAGTCAGGAAAAGACAAATGATGGCAAGGATGCAGAGAAAGAGGAACCCTCTTACACTGTTGATAGGAATGCAAGCTGCTGCAGCCACTCCAGAAAAAACAGTATAGAGGTTCCTCAAAAAGTTGAAAATAGAGCTACCCTCCAAAAAAGCAGGTGAACTATTAGGTATTTACTCCAAAGATACAAATGTAGCGATCCAAAGGGGTATGTAAACCCCAATGTTTATAGCAGCAATGTCCACAATAACCAAAGTATGCAAAGAGCCCAGAGTCCATCAACAGATGAGTGGATAAAGATGTGGCACATATATACAATGGAATACTACAGAGTCACCAAAAAGAATGAAATCTTGCCATGTGAAACAACATGGATGGAACTAGAGATTATTATTCTAAGCGAAATAAGTCAATCAGAGAAAGACAATTATCATATGATCTCACTCATATGCAGAATTTAAGAAACAAAACAGAGGATTATAAGGGAAGAGAGGTAAAAATAAAATAAGACAAAATCAGAGAAAGAGACAAACAGTAAGAGACTCTTAATCATAGGAAACAAACTGATGGTTCCTGGTACTGAAGCTGGTGGTGAGATGGGGTAACTGGGTGATGGACGTTAAGAAAGACACGTAATAGGGCGCCTGGGTGGCTCAGTGGGTTTAAGCCTCTGCCTTCAGCTCAGGTCATGATCTCAGGGTCCTGGGATCAAGGTCCATGTCCGGCTCTCTGCTCAGTGGGGAGCCTGCTTCCTCCTCTCTCTCTGCCTGCCTCTCTGCCTACTTGTGATCTCTTTCTCTGTCAAATAAATAAATAAAATCTTAAAAAAAAAAAAAGACACGTAATATAATGAGCACCGGGTGTTATATAAGACTGATGAATCACTGAACTCTACTTCTGAGACTAATAATACACTACATTTTAATTAATTGAATTTAAATTAAAAAAAAAAACAAAAAAACCCTGTTTTCCATATTGATGTAAACTTCAAAGCCATTTCTTTTTTGTCAATCTTTACATTTCTTTCAGGTACAGTTAATGAACATTCAGAGAGAGTTATTAAGCACATTCTCTCACAGCTCAGTGCACATCACAGAAAATACTTCAGCTTTGGGAAAAAATAGAACTAATTCTTCAGCTCAATCCATTGAGCCTCAGCTTACTTGTCTATAAAATGATGATAATAATACATCCCTAATAGAGCAAAATATTAGGAATAAATCTGATAATAGGTTTCATATCTAATCTGTGGTAACACAATAAAAATGGATCATCCCTGTTTTGTTCTGGAATCCATCTGAATATTTTTAATATAATGTCAGATGTGAGTAAGAATAATAAGGCTAATTCTATGAAGATTCGTAAAGAAATTGATCACATTACAAAATAGATCTATTATGAATACATGCAAAGAAAAAAGCTAATAATTCTAATAGAAAATACAGTGATAGCACTGAAATTATAGCATTATAGATCTTTAAATTTGCATTTATATAACAATATCAATGTACATTTTTATAAATAATAGGTTTTCCAAAAATTGACTTTAATACTACAAAGCCAAAAAACTACAAAACCCAAAAAACTGAATGAAAATATTTAACAAAAATTTAATTCATACAGTACTAAAAAATTAAAAATAGTTTAGAACTATGATATAATGCATACTTTCAATTTTATAAAATTAAACTCTATTAAACTCTAAAGGTATATATTGTAGCAATAATAAAACTTAAAGTAGTTCATTTAATATTTACTTATTCTTTGTCATTTAAATTACACTTAAATGTTATAAGTCTAACAAATCTAAAAATATAAGTATAAATTTATATAAATTATAATGATTAGTATTTAAATATTTGTATGGTGCATATTTTTGTGAGGCAAATATAATAGACAAAAAAATTCTATGTTGGACTTCAAAAAATACTGTTTATGATTCTAATGTAGAAAACTACATTCCATTTTTATTTATTAAAAGTATCTGTTGGGGGGCGCCTGGGTGGCTCAGTTGGTTAAGCAACTGCCTTTGGCTCAGGTCATGATCCCGGAGACCCGGGATCGAGTCCCACATTGGGCTCCCTGCTCGGCGGGAAGCCTGCTTCTCCCTCTCTCACTTCCCCTGCCTGTGTTCCCTCTCTGGCTATGTTTCTCTCTGTCAAATAAATACAATCTTTAAAAAAAAAAAAAAAGAAGCTTTTAAATATATATATATATATCTGTTGGGGCACCTGGATGGCTCAGTTGGTTAAACATCTGCCTTCTGCTTAGGTCATGATCCCGAAGTCCTGGGATCAAGCCCTGAATCAGGCCCGCATCTCAGCCAGGAGTCTACTTCTCTTTCTTCCTCCACCTCTCATCCTACTCTTGCTCTCCTGCACTCTCTCTCTCTCAAATGAAAAAAAAAAAATCCTTTGAAAAAATCTATTAATGCCTAATACCGTGCATTCCATTGCTAAAGTACTTACTGCCTCCTGTAAATTTATGAAAAATTAAGAAAACTGCAAATTTCAGAATAAAGGAATACTTTGACATTATAAGCTATATGGTCCATGAAAAATTTCTTTTTAGTTCATATTTGAAGCATAACTTTTATTTATACATCTTGTTAATTAAATCTGCAAATGAAATAAGAATGACAATACAAATTCTGATTTAACAAACAGGGTCAGAAATATTTTACATGTTTTTTTTTAATTTAAATTTAAAACTTTTCAGGGTGCTAGGGGATAAACTAGGCCCACTTAAAAAATTGTATGTTGACGTCTTAGCCTCCTATACCACAAAAATGTAACTATATTTGGAAAGAGGGCCTTTACAGGGGTTATTAAGTCACAGAGAGGTTACTAGGATAGGCACTAGTCCAATGAAACTTGTATCCTAATAAGAAGAGGAAATTAGGTACAAATAGATAAGTAGAGAAGATGATGTGAAGACACAGGAAAAAGAAGGCCATCGAACAAGCCCAGGAGAAAAGCCTCAAAAGGAGCTAACCCCACCAATACCTTGACCCTAGACTCTAGCCTCCATAATGGTGAAAAAGAATACTTTTGTTGTTTAAGCCACCCAGGTGTAGTATTGTTATTTGTATTTTATTAAGGCCACATTTTCTTTTTACTCATCACTTGCACCTGCACAAACGTAACAATTTTAAAGAGACAAAATATATTTTGTGTTCTATTTAAAATTACGAATAGAAGAGAATATTGTTTTTGTGCTTTTAATTGTTTCCACACTGAAAAGCCAAATAATAATCTAGAACAATATTAAAGACTGATGGCCTATGTCATAGTGTTATCTGTCTAGCAGATGATAAATATCTTAAATTATTTTCTTTACTTTTTGAATTCGGCATGTTTTAAAACTAGTGTAATTGTAATCTTTTCTCATTATCTGCAGACCCCAATGTAGAGCTCAGTGTATCTTCTCCTGGGGACTGATTATGATACTTCTTCATCTGAATAAATGCTACTACAGAGATTCTCATTTCCTTTGTCCACATGATTGAAAGTGAAAATAAAGTTAAAAAAGTGGGAAGGATACTTTCTAACACTTGAAATTTATTTTAAATAATTATTTCCTACATATTTGATGACTATAAGAATTTAGAGTTGAAGGACATAGTTAAGATTAAATCCTTGGGAAATTCCAGTTAAAATAACTCTTAAGTTCAACTGAAATAAATAATCTATTCTATTACTTAATGAGTATTATTAGTTCATTAAGTGGATACTTAAATCAGAGAATGTAATCTAAAATGAACAATAGAAGATGAATTAAGAGTGACAAAGGTTAACATCTGCTGTAGAATTATAGTCATGGAAACGTATTTAGGGAGCACAGCAAATGCACAGTGGGTAAAAGCATAATTTGATTAATTATAGTCAACATGAATTCAGGCAGGAGAATTCATGCTTAACAAACCCATTACAATACTTTGAAGTTATTACTGCCTCAATACATTCAAATTCAATTAATAAAGTATAGTTAGACTTTAGGAAAGCTCTAGATGAAGTTTATCATCTGATATTAATAGCTAAATTAAGTAACCACGGTATGGGGAGCAAAATGAGTTAGGATAAGAGGGTATCTTCTTAAGAGAAAACAATAACATCAGGATATAAATATTTCAAACTGAAAAAATTCATCACTGAGTTTGAAAACTATGCTAAAGCCTTGTGTTCTCAATGACCATACTGAATGATGACTGTGGTTACCTATGGATATCTAGGATATCTATTATGACTACATCATACGTCTTAGACATTGAGAAAAAGAAAAAAATATAGGAACACGAGAGTCATGTCATTTGAAGCCTATGTTTGCAGAACAGCTAGATTGGATTATGGTTATTCTGGTTGTACAAGTGCTGCTCATTAAATAAAACACAGAAAGAAAACTGATATACAACTCATCACTTATGGTGAAGAAATGCAAAATTATTATATATATCTATAAGAATTATTTCCTCAAAATATCTCAAGAGAGAATTTTTAACATAAAACAGATATGAATGCAATTCATCCTTGATTTACCACAGAAATCTAGTTAAGTCAACTACATTTAGAAATCATTTCCATATTAAAATTATATTTCAAAAATACATCTAAAAGTTAAATTCACCAGTCAATGAGCCTATAACCTATAAAATTATGTGGTTTATACAACACTTATGGTTACTTGGTACTATAAAAGGAACCACAAAACCACACACTAGTATTAAATGTTCGTGTATTCAAAGTTCTACTTAATATTTACATATGATAATTTAATTTTATATTAATGTAAATTAAAAGTTACTTTTGAACTTGTCCATGAGCACCAGGTATTACAAGTAAGTGTTGAAACATTAAATTGTACACCTGAAACCAATAATACACAGTATGTTAAAAGATTTTATTTATTTACTTGACAGAGAGAAAGACAGTGAGATCCAGAACACAAGCAGGGGGAGTGGAAGAGAGAGAAGCAGGCTTCCCGCTGAACAGGGAGCCCAGTCCCAGGACTCTGGGATCATGACCTGAGCCAAAGGCAGACGCTTAACAACTGAACCACCCAGGTGCCCCCACAGTATGTAAATTAGCTGGAATTTAA
Organism: Spilogale gracilis; assembly: GCA_004023965.1. Taxonomy (NCBI): domain Eukaryota; kingdom Metazoa; phylum Chordata; class Mammalia; order Carnivora; family Mephitidae; genus Spilogale; species Spilogale gracilis. The sequence goes on along the minus strand of PITA01009575.1, from coordinate 30,887 downwards.
GTAAAGACTGAGAAAAATAAAAATTAAAAATTAAAGGAAATTAACAAGTGTAGATGCACAGTGAGGAAAATTTACTTTTGAAACTGAATAGCAGAATCATTTCTAGCTAAGAAGAGATCTCCCATAAAAAATAAAATCATTTTGCCACAATTTGAGAAAAAAAATCCATCTTTTGGTAAGGAAAGTAATAATAACTAAAACACATACATACACAAAATGGATAGAATTACTATACATAAAAATAAACCAAAAAAGTAGTGTATCATGTGAATATGCTTGTGATGAAATATAAACATGATGGTGATGAAATAGGGCTGTGTTTCAGCTCTGTCAACAGTCCCGAATGTACTCCTAGGAAAAGATGTCTCAATAGGGCTGATGTAAAGAAAATGTAATCTGATTCAGTCATACAACAATATACCTGGAAAGAGTAAAGGATGCTGATCGTAAAAACACAGAAATACAAAAGAGTTTAAAAGAAATGATATGTTCAATACATTTCCTCTGTTGGGCAATGATCAACAATAGTAACTAACATACAGCACTTAAGTAAATATCTAAGTAATACATTATCTAAGTACTAATAAGCAATTATCTAAGTACTTAATACTGAGATTTTTACATTATTTTTTCATAGCAGTCTTTCAAATTCAGCACGTGTTTTAAAACACATTTCAGGGGCTCCTGGGTGGCTCAGTTGGTTAAGCAACTGCCTTCGGCTCAGGTCATGTTCCCGGAGATCCGGGGGATCGAGCCCTGCACTGGGCTGCCTGCTTGATGGGAAGCCTGCTTCTCCCTCTCTCACTCCCCTGCTTGTGTTCCCTCTCTCGCTGTGTTTCTCTGTCAAATAAATAAATAAAATCTTTAAAAAACAAACAAACAAACACACATTTCAATTTAGACCAGCCACATTTCAAGTGTTTAAGTGCCATGGTAGTGGTTAATGGCTACCATAATGGAAGGTAGTGGTCGTAGAATATGTGCTTTCAGATATCAGACATCTGGCCTTTCGAGGGGCCCGACAATAGAACCTGTACTCACTTTCTCTTTGAAGGCAGAGCCTTCTAATTCTAGCTCTTTGTCCAAGCCCATCACATGATAACTGAAAGGAGTGGTGAGATTCCTATCTGTGAAAGAATGTATCACAAAACCGAATGTGATAATATTCATCCAATTCGTGGTTATAGTTTCATTTTCAATTCGAACATTTAAGTTGCATTATTAATTGCTTTTTTGTGCTTTGTTTAGAATGAATCAATCTCAGAGGTCTTTATGGTAAAACAATTAGTGATTTGGTGTAACAGAGTTTCTGCAGACTCTTCCTTGCAGATACTGGTTATGTATTATTATACAAGGAGCAGCCAATTTTTACTGTTCACTCAACAGGTATCTATTACGTGTCTAAGTTAATGTAACATAAATAGGACCATCACTGGAATCGATGTGCAATTTAAAATACATAAAAGTCTATATTTAAAATAGCATATGAGAAGTTTTAACTGACATCTCTGTTAATAATGGATAATTTTAAGAGTTTGTTTTTTGGTTTGCCTCTCTTTTTGCCTTTACTCATTTGTTTTGTTTCACCACATATTAGTGAAATCATACGGTACTTGTGTTTCTCTAGATGACTTATTTCATTTAGCATAATACTCTCTGAGTCCATCCATGTTGTTGCAAATGCCAAGATTTTTTTCTTTTTATGGCTGAGTAATAATTCAGGTGCATATGTGTAACACATCTTTACTCATTCACCAGTCAATGGACACTTGGGCTGTTTCCACAATTTGGCTATTGTAGATGCTGCTGCTATCCACATCCGGGTGCTTGCCTTCCTTTGAATTAGTATTTTTGTATTTGTATTGAGAGTAAGTACCTTGTAGTGCAATTGCTAGATTGCAGGGTAGTTATATTTTTAACTTTTTGAGGAACCTCCATGCTACAGAGAACAAACTGATGGTAGCCAGAGAGGAGGTAGGCAGGGGGATGGGCTTAAAAGGTAATAGGGATTGGAGGGTACTTGTGATAAGCACTGGGTGTTTGATGGGAAGCCTGCTTCTCCCTCTCTCACTCCCCTGCTTGTGTTCCCTCTCTCGCTGTGTTTCTCTGTCAAATAAATAAATAAAATCTTTAAAAAAAAAAAAACCACACATTTCAATTTAGACCAGCCACATTTCAAGTATTTAAGTGCCATGGTAGTGGTTAATGGCTACCATAATGGAAGGTACTGGTCGTAGAACTGGGTGTTGTATAGAAGTGTTGAACCACTGTATTGTACCCTTGAAACTAATGTTACCCTGTATATCAACTAACTGGAATTTAAATAAAAACTTTAAAAAAAAAAAAAAAAAGAAGCAATCCTGAGAAGTAGAAGAAATAGACCTTAAGACTCTAGGCCAATGGAAGAGGCAGGGGCTTAGTCTTACTAGGTTCTATTTTCATTTCCATAAACTCACATATTTTTATTTTAGAGAAAATAAAAAAATAAAATTAAAAATGGATAATTTTACATATATGCCCACACAAAAAATAAGCTATGTAATAGTCATACCAATAATAAAAATGCAGGTAGTCCTTGCTTTGCAAAGTTCCTAGGTGTATGAGTTTTGGTTACCACAGTTCAATTAAAAAATATCAGCCTTACAACATGGTATATTGTTATAATTGTGTATTGATTATAACTGAATTAAGTACACACCTGGCTGCTAGCTACTCAGCACACAAATTACTATGTAAATAAAAGGTGCCTATCATGACCAATGACAGACAAGGTTACTTCTTTCATAGTCTGTTGGTGATTGATCACATCAGTCTATCCAGCTCATGAGCCAAAAGCAAAGCCAAGGGTTATACTATGTCTTTGTTTCTCAGTGATGAACTCATATGACACTTAACAGAAGTGGATCATGAATGAGGGAACTGACCAACGAAAACTAAGGGATCAACTAAGAGTGACAATGCTGAAGTGAAGTAAAATTTACATCAAAGGCAAATGGAGTTACAGAAGGAATAACTTACTTGGGAATGTAGATACTGCTACCACTGAAGAAGCTCTAGATGCGAAGCCAGAGAAATTTAGTTCAGGCAAAACTTGGCATAGGTAAAAAATTGACTTTGACTGAAAGGAGGAAGATACCCCAAAGAAGTGATGTCAACAAAAACATCACATTAAAATAACTCTCAGATATATTCCATGACATTGAAAGAGCAAAGAATAAAGTATTGGAAAGCTGATCCAAACTTAGACATGTCACCAAGGCATCAGAAAAAGAATAGTAACCATGAATTATACAATGAGAAGGCAAGCACTGTTCACACAACTCTGGAGAAGTATAAGAAAGAAATCACTTTAAACCTCAATATGCCTAATGCTTTAAACTACAGTGTACTAAATATTAGTTTTACTATTTTTTCATGTCTCTATAGCCACAGTAAGAGATGTATTAATGTTTTGACAAAAAGTTGTTAATGTGACAGAACAATCATTTTCTCATTGACTTGTTTGCATAGGTTCATCTTGTACTGTCTTTTTATGGTCCTGCACTTCCAAGCAAATGCACGTTCAGTGTTAATGCAAAAAAAAAAAATCACAATAAACAATTGGATATTTAAAACAAAGTGAATTAAAACACTTGAAGTCAACACTTTATCTATTCTGAGATAATGAAATTTGAAACAACATGGCAAACACTCATGTTGATCAGAATTAGTGACAATGTTATCTAATGTATTAAATAAAATTAACAGTAATAGGTAAGGGTAAAGTTTAAAGCAAGACAAAGACAAAATGCAAGGGGAAAAGAATCTTCAAGGTTATTCACATCAGATAATTAAGGACTTTTCAGTTTCCCATAAAAAGATGTTCTGCTCCTGTTGCCTTTGATACATATTTGCCTCATTAATTTCTTCTCTCTTGTTTCTCACTTCCATTTATTTTAAAAAGTACATGTGTCAATTTCTGATGGGAAGGTGTAATAGTCAACAGCCAATTCTTAATGAGTTCTACTCTATATCAGATACAGTACTAGATTAAAATATAAAGAAAAATAAATCATAGCTCTCTGAAAGATACAACGGGAAAGCTGATACTTAAAAATTTGAAACAAAGGATAAAAATTAACATGATTTTCTTTAATAAATGATACACAAGTATTTAATATTTTCTTATTCACTGGTATTTTTCTTTATAATATTCATGCTCAATTGTCTTCATTTATATTTGCATCAGCTCACAATTCTTTGTAGAAATAGGCATATTTGAGAAGTACTTTATCAGTCTTTCTCCCCTAAGGAGCTTAAATTTTTAGTTTTATTTTGGCTTCCATATTTTGTTTTTGGACTTGTACTTACTGTCTGTATAATTCATGTTTTCTCCTTTTTCTTATCTTGTTAAAGACAAAATTAGCTGTGTCTTTCCCTAGATAGATGACTTTAAAAAAACTTATGAAATATTTTATATGCTTGTGATAACAATTAGTCACACTACTGCTTCAATTGTATCAAAAATCTTATGTGTATATATGTGCCTTAATTTTTCTTCTGTGACTAGTAAGTCACTCATGTGATCTATACCAAAAAAATTTATCCCCAAGTGAAAAGATTAAAATAGAGCATACATGCTTTGAAAGAAACTATTTGTTGACTTATATTTTTGACAATGAAGTAAAACACTCTTATTTTATTTTTTATTAAATATTTTATTTATTTATTTGAGAGAGAGAGTGAGTGAGAGAGGGGAGGAGGTCAGAGGGAGAAGCAGACTACCCGCAGAGCTGGGAGCCCGATGCGGGACTAGATCCCAGGACTCCAGGATCATGACCTGAGCTGAAAGCAGTGACTTAAGCAACTGAGCCACCCAGATGCCCCAACACTCTCATTTTAGAACTGGTATACACTTCACTTTTTAAAACACAGCCCTAATGTGAATTGACCTTGTATTTCTTTTTTTTTTTTTTTTAAGGTTTTAATTATTTGAGAGACAGAGAGAGAGCAGAAGCAAGGGGAGCAACAGAGGGACAGAAAGAAACAGACCTCTTGCTGAGCAGGAAGCCAATGTGGGGCTTATCCCAGGACCCTGGGATCATAAACTGAGCAGCAACTGGCTCAGCCACCCAGGTACCCCTGAAGTTATAGTTCTCAAAACATTCAAGACAACAGTTCTACTTTAGGAAGTTACTCATATTTAACTAATGAATTGTTAATTAATAAATCTATCTAGAGTGGGGCACCTGGGTAGCTCAGCTGTTAAGCATCTGCCTTCAGCTCAGGTCATGATCCTGGAGTCCCTGGATCAAGTCCCACAACGGGCTCCCTGCTCGGTGGGAAGCCTGCTTCTCCCTCTCTCACTCCCCTTGCTTGTGCTCCCTCTCTAGCTGTGTTTCTCTCTGTCAAATAAATAAAGCCAATAAATAAATAAATAAATAAATAAATAAATAAATAAATAAATCTATCTAGAGAAAGCTAATGAAATTATTCCTTTTTAATAGTGAATACCAATGTTCAGAAAAACTTTAAACTCTCTTAGAAGTCAACCATTACGTCTCTAATATGCACCAAGATTCTGTATTAGTCATTGATTATGATTAATATCCCTATGGAAATTTTGCCAATTAGAAGTGTTTAATTTGAATTTTCTTAAATCTTTCAGTTAATCTACCCTTTGAGAATTGCCTTTAAACATGTTCACTTTCATCTGCCATAACTAATATCCCTGGAGAAAGCTATCTTGTGGTATATATGATTTTTTACTTCAAAACAAGGCTTATATTCACTCATTCTGAAAACATATTTTAAAATCCTGAAATAAGTTTCATTTATAAAACCATACTGATTCTTTTTATTCAAGCAAATCTCAATATTTTAAAATACACTTCATATTCTCACACTTTATCTAGAAGAATCATACTTAATCACTGAGCAAATACCTCACCTTTCAGGTAAGGAAAAAAATAAAAAGTCCAAACATTGGAATTATCTTTCTGTTACCCTTCCTGTAGGCTTTTGTAGGGCATATGTTTCCTTTTTCTTCCTGAATACATTTGCTTTTTGAACTATCTAATAATTTGTTTTCTTTGTTGTTTGTATGCTTTTAAAACAGCTCCATTTCTCTGTAAGTCAACATCAAATGTATATCTGTGCAGATAAGTTCAACAACAAACACTTTAATTTCATTATCTATCAATAAATTTCAATTTTCAGGTTGTGTTTTTTTTTTTTTCAATATTCAACCTATATAGCCAGTCACAATACTAAGAGGTCAACTATTAGCAAAATGAGGTACTGGATCTCTTTGCATGGATCTGAAATACTGGGGAACACAAACATATCTCTAGAGACAAGATAAATACAAATTAGCAAATTTGATGAGAAATATAAAGAAGTGCAAAATGCAAGGAGAATTTAGATAAGAAGCATCTGGCCTATTCAGAGACATTTCCTTTAGAAAAAGATCTCCTTGGGGAAATTATACTGTAGATGAAATATATAAAGCAAAGAAAAAAAATGATCTGGGCAAAGGAAGTGCAAATAATGAAGTACAAAAAATGAAAATATGGATATCAATTTGGAGCCTAGAGACCAACATCAGTCACAGAGAAATACGCTAAGGGCGAGAGATGGGAGAGATGAGGCAATACAAAAGCAGGTCACAGTAAAGGAATCATCCCTATCATACTCTGTTTATACTTCATTCTAAGATTGAGAGGTGACTAAATGAATTTTTTGGCAGCAAAAATGTGGTATAATCATACCTCTATCTTAACAAGGATGCTCTCTCTTAAAGAAGGACTAGAATAGATGTGAACAACTATGAACTGATTATAGCACTGATAGCTTAGTCCATGAAGGAGGTTGTGAAGATGGAAACTAGTGGATGACATCCAAGATAATTTTATTTAGGAGGTTCAGTGTGCGTGATTTGTGATGGACTGGGTATGGGAGGATAAATGGACAGGAGATGATTCCAAGTCATCTTTTGGGGAAATGGAATGACTGGCAGTGCTATTCACAGCCATAAAACATTAGAAGATCAGAAGTTTGCGTATGGGAGTTTAATGAGTTCTGGGCTTAGGGAATGCCATCTTTGTAACAACCATGACGGGACAAGTAATCCAAGTACACCTTCTTTAGACAAGAAAAGCTGAGCTCCTGATGAGGTACTAAGTCATAGAGACCCCAGATTCCTGGTGCTTTCTTGAAAATTTTCTAAGTTCCCCTTTGGTACTTAAGGCTGAGCATGGCTGGAAGTGACCTTTGGATGGAGTCCTCTGAGCTAAGACCTGGACCCACATGAATTAATTCATTTCCCACATTTCTGTGTTTCATGATACTCTCTTCAAACCTGTGTAAGAAGTCAATCTAATGCCCTGACAATCTCTGAAACTGTGTCTACGTACTTTTCTAGAGTCACAGTGTGAAAGTAGGTTTCAGGAGAGTGGCCTGATGAAAACATCACTCTTTCTGGTCAGTGTGGATTTTTTTTTTTTCCCTGAAATTACAAAGCTGGCTCACTGAATTGTCCTGATATGCAGACTTGGGAACTCAAATTATTCATAAAGGCAAGAGTACTGCAAAGTATTTGTCCAGGTCTCCTTTCCCCCCACACACTCACACAGTCCTACAACTGCCCCGGTGTCTAAAACCATAGGGAAATTTTGTGATTTAAAGATCCATAAATGCTTCCCAAATCAGAGCCAAAGCAGAGAGAGTATTGAGAAGAGAATTTGAATGCTAGGCTAGAAGGAAAGAGACACACACTGAACCAAAATATTAACAATTTCTAACTGGATCAAGGTTAGAAGCTACAGAGTCCTGTTCAAGAAATAAGTATAACAGACCTTGATGGATTGAGACCTAGGTAGAGGACAAATCCTGGTCATGCATGTCTCCTTTTTATTTGGATTTAGGCAGTTGCTTGACAATGAGAGTTCTGAAAGGAGTAGCTTTCTATGAAATGTTGTGGGATTCCAGACCTGAGGCTCAACATGATGATTTATTAATTAAATGAGCTGGGACATCTCACTGAAAATAAAATATTGTGGGAATTTGTGCTTCATTTTCCGTAACATTGGATACTAAACTTGATGCCTGCTATCATCCTTTCATCTTTATGTTCTATATTCCTGTATTAGGTTTATTTCCTCTTTCTTCTGTACCTAAGACTGAGGGCTCAGTACAGCCCATCCTGATATATAGCCTGACCTCAAATAGCACTATTAAGAACTGTTCTTGCCACAGAAGATGAATTAATCAGAACTCTGAGATTAAAGAATGAACCTAGTTTCAGTCTAAGTAAGAATTGCTGACTCATGTAACCACATCACAGGAAAGGCAAAGTGAAACTGAATATTAGTGGAGCAAGGATCTATATGCTATCAAAAATTTTATTATCATTTTTTCTTGGTTTCCCTTGAAGGATCATCTACAGAGCCTTTCATGTATACATCCCATTAGCCCACGATCCAAAGAGGAATAGGCTCTTTCTGCTCATTTCCACCTGGAAATATGCTCAACAATGACTGGATGAGTTTACAGCACATGTCCATTTCTGGGTTGGCAGTAGTGCCCAATAGCATCTGTCAGTTAGATCCCTAACTAAAGAAGGTAGAGAGGCAGTTCCCCAAAGAAGACTATGCTATTCTAGGGGGAGAAAGAGTGAAGAGGCAAAATAATAGGCAAGATGCAGATGCCAGAATATCAGCCTTTTTGTTATTCATACACCATGCCTGCTTCGAGCACCATATCATTTAAACCTTGACCCAATTTATTATTCCTATTGATTAATTTTCCTAAGTTCTGACCAATTATCTTCCTGATCTTTCTCTAATTCCTATATTTTCTGGTATCTTTGGACTTGACACATTATGAGAAGTTATTAAAAAGTTATGAAAACTATATTGGGATGCCTGGGTGGCTCAGTTGGTTAAGCAACTGCCTTCGGCTCAGGTCATGATCCCGGAGATCCGGGATGGAGTCCCATATCGGGCTCCCTGCTCTGCGGGAAGCCTGCTTCTCCCTCTCTCACTCCCCCTGCTTGTGTTCCCTCTCTGGCTGTGTTTCTCTCTGTCAAATAAATAAAATCTTTTAAAAAAATTAAATAAATAAAATAAAAAGTTATGAAAACTATAGGTAATGTCAAGTAACTGTTATTCTACTTATTGCTACAAAAATTCTGAATGCTTGTAACCAACACTGTCATTTTAATTTTAATATTGTATATAATACTAAACAAAATTTTACTATATAAATGAAAATAAAAATAACGTATTTACAAAGAGATATTAAGTATTATTTTCTATTATATACTACTTAAATTATACATCAGTTTAATATCTCTGACATGTCTACAATATGTAATTATATATTACATGTGTATACATGGCTTAGTTAAGAATCAAGGGATTCAAGTTCCTATTCAGATGTCCTAATTTGTATCACTCTCTTGTATCACATTTCGTTTTACACATTAAAATAGAAACATTCAGTCCACTAACTTGATATTCATTTAACCTAGCATCACTATAAGTATTCTGAGAAACGCTACTTATTTATCTGTCTTCTTACTAGCATCAAAGCAGGTACCTACTATGTGTTGCCATTATTTATAAAATAAAAATAACTATACATGCTAATGGATATCCCTACTAAAATTAAAAGATAAAATTAATTATAAGTGCAGTAAATTCTAGTGTATTTTGCAGCACATAAGGGGAAAATATATATCTAAAATAATTTTTAATACTTAAATTGAACTTGAATACAAAGGAGCTATAAGAAAGCTACTAAATCTTCTACATCATTAAGGTAGATTAGATGAGAACTTAAATTTCTTCCCTTTAAGGTTATTTTTGTCTATGACAATGGAAACATTTGGAAACGCTTCAGAGAGTATGTTTTTGGTTTTTTTTTTTTAAAGATTTTATTTATTTGACAGAGAGAAACACAGCCAGAGAGGGAACACAAGCAGGGGGAGTGAGAGAGAGAGAAGCAGGCCTTCCACCGAGCAGGGAGCCGGATGTGGGGCTCGATCCCAGGTCTCTAGGATCAGGACCCGAGCGGAAGGCAGTCGCTTAACCAACTGAGCCACTCAGGCGCCCCCAGAGAGTATGTTTTAATTAACTCTTTAGTCAAGAGAACTTCTACCAACCACCCACTACCGATTCCATTTTATAAAGAGCCTCATGACCCTTCTCATGATAGGAAAGTACCCAACCTATCACTGAGAACGCAGTGAAAGAACTTAACTGTTCTATAGACAAATACATATGTTGACCATAAATGCATCTTTAATGAATTCATTTGTTAATTATCAAATATTTATTGAATATCTAGTTTGTTAGGGCTTCCTTCATATATTAAAAACAAAGGTTTCTAAAACCAATTCCCTAATTGATGGAGAATGCATAAATGAATATTAGCTTTCAAGATGGTCCTGTGTATGTCTTTGCAGCATTTTATAAAAAGTAAAAGAAAAAAGAAAAATGAAAAATCTTTTTTGAAAGCATCATTTTTGAACATTGAGATTTAATTATAGTAATAAATCACATTGTGCCTTTTAAAATATTCTATCTAGAGTAACCTATTCAGTGTCAGATAATTATGAGGCTAGGTATTGCACTTGAGAAAAGTAACATACAGTTTCACATCTCTTTCTTAGGATGATAACTGAATAACACTTGGAATCATACCTGTTATTCTCAGTAAAATGTAAAATATTTCAAAGAAGAATTATATAAGATCATTTAATTGCCATTCTGATTTAGGGAGAAAAAAACTTCTAATGATAACCAGGTTTTTTTCATTATACTGTATGAGAGTTCCTATTTTATTTGAAGTTACATTTTGTTCAAAACAAATAATAGAGTTCAAATATGCAATTTAGAATAGAGCTGATAACCACAATTTAGCACTCACAATTTAAGAGTTTTATTAAAGAAGATATTATGTTATGGGGACATTTAAAAGGAAAGTAATACAGTCATAAAACTTTCAGCATAGCAGAGGGATAAACTCATAGATACAAATAACCTACACAATAAAAAAATATTCTAATCATGTTATACCTGCACTATACACTAAACTTAATAATCGTCAACTGTGTACTATTAAAACTAAAACCTATAGACAAATGAGTAGTGCCACATAATTTTGAAGCAAGGATGTAGTCCATTCATGCCACGTGGGCCTATTATTAAGAGCCTACAACACATGTGCCAAGTGTGTACTCATACTATGGACACAGCATGAACAAAAATCCAATAGTCCCTGTCACCGGATGAACATCCGAGTGGTGAGAGAAGGAAATAAACAAATAAATAAGCCAATTTACATAAGTCTGATGGTGAAAGCATCAAAGAGGGGCTGAGGTGAAGGTGAGGGGCTACCAACTTCCAGTTTTCATCAGAGAAGGCCTCATTGTGAAAATTACATTTGAAGTGGCACTCACATAGCTGAAGACGAAGGCATGCACCTACCTGGGCAGATGCCACTGGGGCAGAGTTTCTCTAGGTGGCTGAGGGAAGAGCAAGCTTGCCAGGGTGACTGGTTCTTTCAAAAGCTTTGCAAGGTGCTGACTTTTATTTCTGAGTAGGACAGAGGCCACTGAAGAAACTGATAGTTTTGACTTCATTTCTAATAGGGTCATTCTAGCTGCTGCATGACTATAATACACAGTATGGAAGAGTGAAAGCAGGCAGATTACAAATAAAATAAACTTGGGCCATTTGTTAAGCACTAAATAAATCTTGGCATATCTAGTGATGGAAACACTTGATTTTTTTGCTATTAATAGTTTTGTTTGGTTATTTGGGTATTACCGTTTCCTGAAAATACAATAAGGTTGCCCATATTCACTTCTGACATTGCATGTTTTGGAATAGTTTACAAACTGGTAGCCTCTCAGACCTAATGATATTTTCAGTTTGTTTTAGTGGTCCCAGAAAGCACAGGGGGGAAAAATGATAGTAACAACAAAAACAGAATTGGATAATTTTTGAAAATTTAGAACTTTCACATTAAAAATCCACATACCTCAAAAAGCTTTAGAAGATCTGACAACAGCAGATAGAAAGACAGAAAGAAAGTGAAAAAAGGGGGGAAAAGCAGCGCTCCTGGACCTTTAATGTGCATGCACATACACATCACGTGGGAAATTGTGAATGGCAGATTATGATGGAATGTCTGGAGAAAGACCAGAGAGTGTGCAATTCCAACAGCCTTCCAGGGGCTGCTGCTGCTGTAGGTCCTCAGACCAGATCTAGAGGAGAAAGGGACAAGAGGGTAGTAGCAGTTCACATCCTCTCCTCCAGTCCTCACATTCCAACCCATTCACTGTTGTTGCTAATGTTGTTATTGTTACTGCACTTGTATCTATTGGCTTCTGAATATTTACTCCGTGATTTAGAACATGGTCTTTTGGATGAAATAAGTAAAGAGGATGGCATTTTTTTTTTAAATTAGGAGTTGTGGAGGTGGCTCAGTTGGTTAAGCGACTGCCTTCGGCTTAGGTCATGATCCCAGGGTTCTGGGATCTAGTGCCGCATCGGTCTCCATGCTGCATCTCCTTCTCCCACTCTCCCTGCTTGTGAGCTCTCTCTCTCTCTCTCTCTCTCTCTCTCTCTCTCTCTCTCAAATAAATAAATAATTTTTTAAAAAATAAAATAGGGCACCTGGGTGGCTCAGTAGGTTAAAGCCTCTGCTTTCGGCTCAGGGCATGATCTCAGGGTCCTGGGATAGAGGCCCGCATTGAGCTCTCTGCTCATCAGGGAGCCTGCTTCCTCCTCTCTTTCTGCCTGCCTCTCTGCCTACTTGTGAACTCTGTCTCTGTCAAATAAATAAATAAAATCTTTAAAAAATAAAATTAAAATAAAATAAACTAGGAGTTACAATGCACAAAGGTGATACACTTACAAACTCAAAAGAAAAAAAAAATACCATGTTTCACCAGTGAGTACATAGTCAGTGGACTTTTAGGAACACATGGACAAGCAGCTTAAATATGCTGTATAAAGAGCAGTGACAAACTGAGGGTTTTGGAAGGGAGGGAGGTGAGGGGATGAGGAAGCCTGGTGGTGGATCTTAAGGAGGGCACATATTGCATGGAGAACTGGGTGTGATGTATAAATAATGAATCTTCGAACACTGAAAAAATAAAGTAAATTATTAGAAAAAAAAGAGCAATGACAGATCACAGTGGAGGATGCAATGGAGAGGGAATGGGCACGATAACTGAAAAACATGAACACAGAGAAAAAGAAAGAAGGCAGAGACAGTTGTCTTAGATGTGATGGGCATCTATGCTCAAATCTCAGTTTCAGACAAACTCATTCTGATATAGGTATTCAGTTTCAATTACAAATAGATGTTCAGAAAAATATTCAGCCTGCATCACTATGAACAGTGTGAGAATTTCAGAAAACTAACAGAAAAAAAAAGTAGTGTTTTTTAATGTGATTCTTTATTGTGGGTTTGATTGCCACTAATAGCCAGCAGATGGGATAGATACATGAGGGGGGAAAGAAAAGCTCATAGAAGTTTTCTGGCCAAAATAAGCAATTATACTCTAAATTGCACCATAACTTTGAGAATAGCAAAATGTTGTTGGGGAACATTTTTCAGAAAACAAAATTATCTTTAAAGGTAGGTTCCTTTATTAACAGTAATTGTTCCAAATACTTCTCATTTGGAGTATTTTTTATTGTATTTTCAAATAAAGATTCCATTTTCTTACAAAGCATAATTCCTTTAATTCTAATCTCCTTGTATTGAGTAAAAGGCTTTGAACAGCCAGTTTTTGCTAAAAAGCAAAACAAAACAAACAAAAAACTCACAAAAGATAGTGATAATATGGCTAGCTACTGAAATTATAAATCTATGATTCCTGAAGCTTCAAAACCACTACCTATGAAGATCTCTGCTGTGAGTGGATGTGTTCAGTAAACGGTTACATTGAACACTGATTGTTAAAATCATAATAAGTTCTGCAGATCTAGTGCACAGCGTAGCGATTATTGTCAACAATACTATATTATTTTTTAAAAGAGTTTTACTTATTTGAGAGAGAGAGAGAGAGAGAGAGAGAGAGAGAGAGAGAGAGAGAGCGCATGAGCGGAGAGGAAGGGCAGAGGGAGAGAGAGAATCAGGCTCCTTTGGAGCCTATGTGGGACTCCATCCCAGGATCAGGACCTGAGCTGAAGGCATACACTTAACAACTGAGCCACCCAGGCACCCCAAAATACTACGTTATAAACGTCAGAGTTGCAAAGAGACCAGATCTAAATGTTCTCAGCACAAAAAAGAAATGATAATTGTTACATGATAGAGATATCAACTAAAGTTATGATAGTAATCATATTACAATACATAAATGTATCAAATCAACATATATACACCTTAAACTTACATAAAATTACATGTCAACTATATCTCAATTAAAAAGCAAAAACAAAAACAAAAACAAAAACAAAAACCTCCCAAACCTGATCCCGAAGCAAAGATTTAATCACAAAATGAACCCCTGGAATATAAAGCTATCCGATAATTGTCTGAATACAACATGATCAATCACATGGGTTGTTATGTGTGATTTGGAGTTTTCTTCTGTACGAGGTAACGACATGGACATTCTGTTTTTAAATCAGTTTCAGAATGTGAAGAATTATAACATAACTCTTTCTTGAAAATTTATAGCTGATAAATGCAATTATATATCATTTAAATATAGTTATTGAAGGTTATTTTATTTGATATTGGGATACTAATACATTAAGCAATGTAACCTGAATTATAATTTTGGCATAGCCAAATATCTATTGCATTGACTTTGCATCATTTAAATTTTTATTGACATATGCTTAGCCTGAAAAGGAGGTAAAGCTTCTTCTAAAGTGATCTGAGTAATACACTTAATATTTGTATCAATTGCTAATATGGATCTTATTTAACTATTTGAAAGCTATTAACTTCATATACAAATTAAAACAATTATTATTTAACATAGTGCCATATCCCTGCTGCAATGTAATTACATTCCACATCACTTTAAAGAATGTCAACATATAAAACAAATGAGGAGATATTTATTTCAAGATAAATTTAGAATATTTACATGTACTTGAAAAATGATACTCAGATAGTAAGGATAAATTTGAGGACATGACTAATTTCTGATATACTACTCTTAGTTATATTGAGTCCTTATGTGATCACATAATTATTGATCACACACAGATCAGATCTGTCAGAAATGACCAAAAGCAGACCATCATATGAGCCTTCTAAAGGTCAAAGACAAACAGAAGACTCTATTTGAATTTTCAGTCCAGAATCCAAACAGGATGCATTCTTAGTACCTTATACAATAATCTCACAATTTCCTGTGTCAGTGGATTCTACGTCCTATCTGTGCTACCCAAAATGCTGTATCTCCCTATGGTCCCCATAGGATACAGCTGGTTACTCAAATTAAGATAATACGTTATTTGCAAAGAGACTAATTATAAAGATGTGGACAAGGAAGAAGGGAACAATAAGGGAACAATAAGGGAAAGTTCAGGGACCAGGTCTAACAGTGGAGGAGCGGTTGCTACTGGTTGTCTCCTCAATGGGAGAAGCAGCTATGGAAATCCAGAAGAGATGTCCTAAGACTAGGAAGAAAATTACACACACACCTACACACCCCTAAACTGGAAACTTCTTGAAGCATAAATTGTGACATTTTAAACCAAATTAATCTTCTCTATTCACTATTCTAATTAATTAGCTGTCCATTTTATTTAGGACTCATATTTAAGTACCATCACAACCCCCATTGTACATCTTGTTATGTAAATCTTTCCAAATGACTAATTACAGTTTCTCAGGTAGTGACACGTTGCTGCACTGAAGCAATGGGCATTGCTCTTTGATATTCCTGATCTTTGCAGCACCCCAAAAGCAACTTTATGCATCTTTCAGCCCTGCAGTACAGGCAAAATGAAGTAGTATAGGAAGATGAGATAAGCCATTTAAGATGCAGTATGCATTTTGAACAGTGGTTTGCTATGCACATAAAATTCTACCTTTATGCACGTCCTTATAAGTAGCAAGTTCATGCTAAAAGAGATTCCTCCCCTTGGAAGACTGACAGATCTTGGAAGATCCTCAACAATGGAACATATCAAAAATAAATTAGGCACTTTAGACAATCTCAAAAATTCGAGGGTCAACTAACAGCTAGCACAAAGTTCAACAAAGTTTCATCGCCTACAAAAGGCCATTTCTTTAATAAGATTTAGAGAAGTAGGAGCACCCAAGTGGCTCAGTCATTAAGCGGCTACCTTTGGCTCAGGTCATGATCCCAGAGTCCCAGGATAGAGCCTCACATCAGGCTCCCTGCTCCATGGGAAGCTTGCTTCTCCCTCTCTCACTCCTACTGCTTGTATTCCCTCTCTAGCTGTGTTTCTGTCTGTCAAATAAATAAATAAAATCTTAAAAAAAAGATTGAGAGTATATTTTTTATCTAATACATAGAAACAGAGAGTCAAGCAAAATAAGGTTACAAAGAAAAATGTTCTAAATGAAAGAACAAGACAAACCTCAAGAAAAATATCGTAATGATACAGATATTATTAATTTACTTGATAAAGAATTCAAATAAATGGCCATAAAGATGCTCACTATACTTGGGAGAATATTGGATGAACACAGAGAGAATTTCAACAAAGACAGAAAATATAAGAAGGTACCAAGCAGAAGTAATTGGATTGAATAATATAATAACTGAACTAAAAAATACACTAGAGAGGGCACCTGGGTGGCTCAGTTGGTTAAGTGTCTGTTTTGGCTCAGGTCATGATCCCAGAGTCCTGGGACTGAGTCCTGCATGGGTTTCCCTGTTCACTGGGGAGTATTTTTGTCCCTCTTTCTCTGTCCCTCTTCTCTGCTCACTCTGTCTTTCAAATAAATAAATAGAATCTTTTTTAAAAAAATATATTAGAGGGGTTCACCAGCAGACTAGATGACAAAGAAGAAAAGAAAACCAGTAACCTGTAAGAAAAAGCAATGGAAGTGACCCAGAAAGAGTAGGGAAAAAAAATAAATAAATAAATGAAGACATCTTAAGGGACCAATAGGACAGTATCAAGCAGAATAACATTCACATTACGTGAGTCCCAGAAGGAGAAATGAGAAAGAGACAGAAAATTAGTTTGAAGAAATAATGGCTGAAAGCTTCCCTAAAAAAGAAAACAGATATCTAGATCCAAGAAGCCCAGAGAGTTCCGAATAAGATCAACCTAAAGAGATCCATACCAGCACACACTGTAATTAAAATGTCAAAAGTTAAAGATAAAAAGAGAACCTTAAAGGCAGTAAGTAAAAAAAGGAATTGATATATATAAGGGGAACTCCATAAGGGTACAATAAGCAGATTTCTGAACATAAATTTTGCAGACCAGAAGGGAAAGAAAGGCATATTCCAAAGGGTGAAAGGAAAAAAAAACAAAAAAAACAAAAAAAACAAAGAACACTAAAAAATTTAAATAAATTATTAAAAAAAAAGAATACTCTACCCAGCAAGGTTATCATTCTGAATCATAGGAAAGGTAAATAGTTTTTCAGACAAGCAAAAGCTACAGGAGTTGATCACTGCTAAACCAATCTTACAAGAGATATGGAAAGGACTTCTTTAAGCTGAAAAGAAATTGCCCTAATTAAGAACAGGAAAACAGGGGTGCCTGGGTGGCTCAGTTGGTTAAGTGACTGCCTTCGGCTCAGGTCATGATCCTGGAGACCCGGATTGAGCCCCCCGTCAGGCTCCTTGCTGGGCAGGAAACCTGCTTCTCCCTCTCTCACTCCCCCTGCTTGTGTTCCCTCTCTCGCTGTGTTTCTCTCTGTCAAATAAATAAATAAAATATTTTAAAAAATACATAAAATAAAAAGATATAAAATGTGACATCAAAACAAAATATAGAAGGAGAATAAAAAGGTAGAGTTTTGAAATTTGTTGAAATTTAAGTTGCTATCACTTGAAATAAACTCTTCTATACATAGAATGATATATGTAAACCTCACAATAACCACAAAACAAAACTTACAGTAAATACACAAAGGAAAATGAAAACAAAAAGAATCTAGATATAACCATAAAGGAAATTATCAAACCATAAGATAGGAGATAAAGAGAAGAGAGGAACAGAGACGAACTACAAAAACAGCCAGAAAACAATTTAAAAAAATGACAGCAAGTATGTATCTACCTATCAGTTATTACTTTAAATGTAATAGACTCCCAAAAGATAGAACAGGTGAATGGATTAAAAATAAGGCACATCTCACATCTATATACTGCTTAATTTAAGAGACTCACTTCAGAACCAAAGATACACAGACTGAAAGTGAATAGTTGGGAAAAGATTATACATGCAAATGGAAACAAAAAGAAAGCTGGGGTACCTATAATATGTCAAACAAAGTAGACTTTAAAAAGGACTGTAGAGGGGTACTTGGCTGGCTCTTTCAGACCACCATGGGACTCTTGATCTCAGAGCTGTGAGTTTGAGGATCACATTGGGTGTAGAGATTATGTAAAAATAAAATAATATCTTTAAAAAATGACTATAGAGGTGGATAAGACAAAGAGGAGCACTGCATAATGATAAAGGGTTCAATTCAGAAAGAAGTTATAACATTTATAAATATATATATATATACTTAATTTATATCTTCAATATTGAAGCATCAAAACACATAAAGCAAGTATTAACAGACCTAAGGGAAAAATAAAATGACAGCA
Source organism: Spilogale gracilis (assembly GCA_004023965.1). Taxonomy (NCBI): domain Eukaryota; kingdom Metazoa; phylum Chordata; class Mammalia; order Carnivora; family Mephitidae; genus Spilogale; species Spilogale gracilis. Next base: position 12,118 of record PITA01009575.1, on the reverse strand, counting down.
ATACAGTAATATGGGATTTAATATTTTATTATTATTTTTTAAGATTTTATTTATTTATTTGACAGAGACAGACACAGCGAGAAAAGGAGAGGGAGAAGCAGGCTTCCTGCTGAGCAGGGATCCTGATGTGGGGCTCAATCCCAGGACCCTGGGATCATAATCTGAGCTGGAGGCAGATGCTTAACAACTGAGCCACACAGGCGCCCCAGTGATAGGGTTTTTAAGATGCCATTTTTATCAGTGGATAGATCATCCAGATAGAAAATAAGAAACATCAACTTTAAATTACACATTAGATCAGACAGACTTCATAGATATAGACAGATGCAGAATACACATTCTTTTCAAGTGTACATGGAATATTCTCCAGGCTAGGTCACATGTTAGGCCACAAAACAAGTCTCAATAAATTCCAAATACATGATGGCAGAAAACTAGAAATCAATTATAAGACGAAAACTGAGAAAAACTACAAACACATGGAGATTAAAAATGCTAGTGAAAAACTACTGGGTCACCGAAGAAATAAAACATATAAATACCTAAAGACAAATGTAAGTGTAAATACAACACACTTAAATCTTTTGGATGCAGCAAAAAGTGATTCTAAAAGGGAAACTCATAGCAATATAGGTCTACCCCAGAAATAAGAGAAATCTTAAACAATTTAACTTTATATCTAAAGGAACTAGAAAAAGAACAAATGAAGCCCTAATTTAGAAGGCGGGAAATAATAAAGATCAGACTGAAAATAAGAAAATAAAGAGTAAAAACAGAATAGAAAAGATGACTGAAACTAAAACTGATTCTTTGAAGACATAAACAAAATAGACAAATGTTGGCTAGACTCTTAAAAAAGAAGAGTCTACTATGAACAATTACATGCCAATAAATTTGACAACCTAGAAGGAATGGATAATTCCTAGAAATTTACAATGTTCCAAGACAAAATCAAGAGGAAACAGAAAATCTGAATAGACCAATTACTAGTAAGAGATTAAATCAATAATAAAAAACCTCCCAACAAACAAAAGTCCAGGACCAGACAGTTTTACCGGTGAATGTGCCAAACACCTAAAGATTTTATACCTATCTTTCTCAAGGTCTTCCAAAAATTGAAGATAAGGAGATGCTTCCAAATTCACTTTATAAGGTTAGCATTTCCCTATTACCAAGACCAAACAAGGAAACAAAAACAACAACAACAAATTTCAGGCCAATATCCCTGAGGAACACAGATACAGAAAGTATTATCAAACTGAATTCAACAATACAAAGAATCACACACCATGATGAAGGGGAATTTATTCCAGGGATGCAAGGATGGTTCAATATCCTTGAAAATCAACCAATATGATACACCACAATAACAAATTATTAAAATCACATGACTGTTTAATAGACAAAGAAAAAGCATTTGATAAAATTCAACATCAATGAACCCAATCTCAACAAATTGGGAACAAAGGGAACATACCTCAATATAAGGAAGGCCATATATGATAAACTTAGAGCTAATACCATACTCAATGGTGAAAAGATGAAAGCTTTTCTTTTAAGATCAGAAAAAAAACAAGGGTGCCTCTCTTTCCCAATTTTATTCAACACAGTATTGGAAGTCCTAGGCATAGTAACTAGGCAAGAAAACAAAATAAAAAACATACAATTAGGAAAGAAAGAAGTAAAACTGTCCCTATTTGTATATGACATGGTACTACATATAGAAAACACTAAAGACTCCAATGAAAAATTGTGAGGACTAACAAACAAATTTGGTAAATTTGTAAGATACAAAACTAATACACAGAAATCCATTGCATTTCTACACACCATGAAAAAACTTTATCAGAAAGAGAAGTCAAGAAAAAAATCCCATTTGCAAACAGATCAAAAATAATGAAACACCTAGGAATAAATTTAACAAAGTAAAAAGTCTGTACACTGAACATTCTAAGACACATATGAAAGAAGTTGAAGAAGACATAAATAAATGGAAAGATATTCTGTGCTCATAGCTCAGAATAATGAATGATGTTAATATGCCCATACTGCCCATGTATATAAGATCAACTAATATCTGAAAAAGGAGGCAGGAATATACAACAGGGAAAAGTCAATCTCTTCAATAAATGGTGCTGGGAAAGCTAGACAGATATATGTAAAAGAATGAAACTAGACCATTATCTTATACCATATATAAAAATTAACTTAAAATAGATTAAATATTTAAATGTAAGACCTTAAATAATAAAACTTATAGAAGAAAACATAGGCTATAAGTTTGGTTTCAGTGACTTTCTTTTTTTTAATCTGACTACAATGGCAAGGAAAACAAGCAATTATAAACAAATGGGACTACATCACACCAGAAAGAAACTATACAGCAAGGAAAACCATCAACAAAATGAAAAAGCAACCTACTGAATGGAAGAATATATTTGCAAATCATATACCCAATAAAAGGATGTGGTGTTTATATATACACATATATACACATAATGGACTACCACTGAATCATAAAAAAAAGAATGAAATCTTGCCATTTGCAACAACATGGATGGACTTGGGGGTATCGTGCTAAGTGAAATAAGTCAGACATAGAAAGACAAATCCTGTGCTTATATGTAGAATCTAAAATCAAAACTCAATAAAAATAATACAAAACTCAAACTCTTAGATCTTAGATGCAGAAAACAGATTAGTGATTGCCAGAGGAAAAGGGATTGAGGAAGGGCAAAATGCACAAAGAGGATCAAGAAGTACAAACTTCTAGTTGTAAAATGTCATGGCGATACAATGTGAAGCATGGAGAACACCATCAATAATATTGTATTGATATAGTACAGTGCTGAATGGCAACTAGACTTTCCATGGTAATCATTTTGCAATGCATACAAATGTGGAATCACTATGTTGTATACCTGAAACTAATATAACACAGTGTATTTCCACTACGCTGCTTGATATAGGAAACCACGTAGGTGATAAAATTGTATAAAACTCATTAAACCCAAAACACACAAATGAGTAAAAGTAAATCTGAGAGAAATTTGAATCAGCTAGGTACACCAATATCAATATCCTAGTTATAATATTACACCAGAGTTTTGCAAAATCTCTGCAAAATTAGAATTCAGTTTTTTAAGAAAGATCAAATTTTAGCCTTTTGAATCCTATGATAATGTGATAATGGAAGACCGTTAACCCTTGACTGAAGTAGAAATGGAAATAGGAGGATGGTGCATAGGTTTCTCTAGTACCCATAAAATCATACCAGCACAGTGACCAACTATTTTAACTCAATATAAAAATATTTTAATTATATGAGTGATGCTTATCAAACATGAAAAGGTCCCATTTTTTTTAACTATAAACCCAGAATATAAAACTCTACAATTTTAACTATAGATTTATTCCTTCTTTTAGACAAGTATTTATTGAGTATCAACTACATGATGTGTGCTCTTTAAGTCAGCTGCAAAGCAGCAGAATGAAGGATGGGGGTGGGGGTGGGGAATGACAGTCCCTGTCTTTATGGCATGGAGAGGAAGTATCCAAATATGATAGTCTCTGAACCAGTGAAAACATGCATCAGCATAACATGCACAGATGAAAATAAATTATTAATAATATTATTATGACTACTTTATTGATCATCACAGTATTTTAAAGTGAAGAATCTTAAAGATTACATGCTATGTAATTCCATTTATATATAGCACTTTTGAAACAACAGAATTTTAGAAATGAAGGCAGATTCGTGATTGCTAGTGGTTAGGAACCAGGGAGGAGGGGGACAGGAAATATGTATGGTTGTGAAAGCACAATACGAAAGCCCCTGTGGTACTGGAACTGTTCAGTATTTCCACTACGCTGCTTGATATAGGAAACCACGTAGGTGATAAAATTGTATAAAACTCATTAAACCCAAAACACACAAATGAGTAAAAGTAAATCTGAGAGAAATTTGAATCAGCTAGGTACACCAATATCAATATCCTAGTTATAATATTACACCAGAGTTTTGCAAAATCTTACCACTGAGGAAAACTGAACAATATTTGCAAGAAAATTCTCTAATTTCTTACAGTGCTTAATTTTATGTGTCAACTTGACTGGGTTAAAAGGAATCTCCAGATAGCTCGTTAGACATTGTATCTGGGTGTGTCTGTGAGGGTGATTCTAGAAGAGACTGGCATTTGAATTGGTAGACTCAGTAAAGTAGATGGTTCTCCTCCATATGGTGGGCACCATCCAATCCTTTCAGGGCCTGAACAGAACAAAAAGGCAAAGAAAGGTTACATTTTCTCTCTGCTGGTTTAGCTGGGCCACTGACCTTCTCCTACCCTTAATGTTCTCATCTCTTAGGCTCTCAACCTGGACTGGAATCTATGCCATTGGCTTTCCAGCTCTCAGGCCTTTTGACAACACCAAGCCCTCCTGGGTCTCCAGCCTGCAATATACAGATCATGACACTTCTCAGCCTCATAACCAGGTGAGCTAGTATCTTATAATACATCTTTTCTAGATATATCTCTATCTATCTATCCATCCATCCATCCCTTACTGGTTCTGTTTCTCTGAAAAACCCAAATACAACGCTGAATCTACAATTATTTCAATAAAAATCTCAACTAAAAAAATGATGGATTTTAGAGTTCACTGGAATCTAGATTCCAAGCTCAGCTGACAGTTCTGCAAAGAAATAGTTTCACCTATCTAAACTTCAGCTTTCTCCCCTATGAATTGGAAATGATGATTACTACAAAGATAACACTTTATCCATTCTTTGGTCTGTTCATCCATTCAAACCTCAGGCCTGCACTGAGATCGAGGTGCTATACTAACAAGCTGGAAATACAAATGCTACTACTATTGAAACTGCCACTACCACTATCACTATTACTAGGACTGCTGTCCCTACTCCTGTTACAATGGAGATTCCAGACCTTGGGAATAAAGGAGGCAGTCAGACAGCCAAATCAACAGATGTTCCATTTTGACAAATGCCAGGGCAGAGGAAAATACTCTGGGAGGAGCAAACAGTAGGCTTCCCACTCAGACTTTTAGGAGAAGCTAGGGAGATTTCTGGATGGCACAATGCTTGGATATCTGTCCCCCATCCTGAGATAGAGGTCCAGGGAAAGTGGAAGGGCTCATCAGGCAGTGGAAGCGAAGGACAAAAGCTCAGAGCCCTAAGAGACTGGTGAATCTGAAAATCTAAGGCATCTAGTAGAGCTGTAATGTAGAGAAGATGGACGAACTACGGTTCTACTACAATGGAACATGAGATACAAAGACGACATTTGCAAATCAGTCTAGTGCCTCCTTCGGGTAAAGCAAAGACTCAGATAAGACCCAAAAGTACTATTAACAGTGCATGGCAAATACAAAGCACTTTAGCTATTGTTGGCTATATTCTCATTAGGTGTGATAACCACAGTAGTAATAACAAAAGTAGTAATAACATCTAGTATCTAGATGAAGTCTTTAGTAAGAACTAATTTTTATTGAGCTAGCTACTTTTCAAACTAAATTTAGCCACCATTATGTTAGAGAGATTAAATATTCTGTGAAACAGGACACTTTAGATAAGTGCCACTAATGTTAATGGTCAGGTGATGACCCAAGATTTAAAAAAAAAGTCAGAAGTTACAACTGATTCTTCAGAATAAAAGTAAGCTGAGTCCATACAGCACCACGCTATTTTACATGATGAAACACATATATAGCCAAGCCTCAACTTCATACAGAAACACTCCAATACATAAGCACATTATGTGTGGCCGTAAAAATAATGAGTCTAAACAAGAGGCAGTCATACTAAATAGTTCTATTTTATTATATGTTAACATAGAATAATACACTCCCCTACATGAGATAACATCTTTACTGAAAATCAAGCCCATTTATAAAGTGATGTGATAAGAAATTAACTGATTTTAATTTTACTATCACTATAAGATAATTCTGTTACCGTTCCTGTTCAGTTCAAACCAAAATTTGATTACAGTGTGCTCTAAATTATAGTCTTTAAAATTCACTGCTGGACCTCATCAAAACTTTACGGAGTTAGTTGCAATTTGGCCTATGAATGTCATATGAAAATTTCCTCTCTCTAAATCAAGTAAATGAGTAAAATGGTATTCCAGTAAATGAATAAGGCTATATGCCACAAAATATTGACCTGTGATCTATTATTAAAGGTCAGTTAAAATACACTTATAGCTCTCTTGCAAGGGAGTCAGAGAAAGCTTATCTCAAACTTCTGTTAACATTTTTTGTTCCTGATCTGTCTATGTATTTGAACTATTTCATTTCTTCATACAGGAGAAAATGGAATTTTATTCTGTACTTCTCTTTAGTTTTTACTTATAGAATTTGTATATATGAAAGTAAAGGTTCTGATTTACTTTTTAGGTTATATAACATTGATAACATATGGGCATTATCCTTTAAAAAATGTTACAGTCTCAAAATGTAATGAGTCTCATTAATCTGAAATTTAGAGGCAAGACAGAAAAACAGGGGTTTGGTCTATGGCCATCCACCCTGAATGCGCCGGATCTCGTCCTATTTTGGACACTAAGCAGGGTCAAGCCTACTTAGGACTTGGACGGGAGAAAACCAGGGATTTGTCATTTTTATTTCTGTATAAGAACCAGCAGATGATTCCTTTTCAACAACCCTCCAATTATCTTTGAAAGGCAACTGAGGGCCTATCCTAGGAAGGAAAAGAAAAAAAAAAAAAAAATCCAAACCTAAAATCTACAAGAGAAGGCAGAAGGGTTCTTTGCTTAGATTTAAATTATCTAATGTGGAAAAACTGGGATGAAATAAAGCACTACGTCAATTCCGGTGCTACCTGTAATCTACCTTAAGTAATCATCACCTCAGTTGCAAATTATGGAAAACTAATCTATGACTTGCACTTCATCTACAATATCTTGTCATAAAATTTTCTTAAAAGCTAGCGGTTGGCATTTGGTATTGACAGTATTCTGGATTTTAACCATTCTAATAAATGAATATTTATTAGGGAAAAAAAGGTAGGAGTTATCCCCCTTTTTTCTAAATAAAAATGTGAAACTAAGAGAATTTGAGTGCTTTTCTTACTTTTTTTTTTTTTAGATCTCCTTTTTCTAACCTCTCTGCTCAACACACTGCCTCCATTTCACTGACAAACCATCTCTCATCATGGAAAGAAATCAGCCTTAACTATATGGCCAAAGTTATAGTCACCTCATATTTTTTGCCAATGCACTCATTGCAAAGGACAGTCCTCCTCTGATTTTCTGAGCCTTCCTAACCAGATGGAAGAGGAGAGCTGAGAAGAAATTTGTGCCTTATGGGATTCTGCCCATTTTGCTCCAGGAAAAGGGGCCCCTTGGGGCAGAATTAGGTTTTTCCCCCACTGGGCATGAAAAAAAGTAGATAGTTAGGAACCTGGAGAACATTACATACCACATGGCCGGTTTTGAGGACTCTAAAAGCTATTTTATGACTCACATATGATATTTTATGTCAGAGAGCTTCTTTATTTTGGGATCAATAATCTTCACAAAGCAAGGAAATGAAATAAAGGCAGACTGACCCAGTTTTAAAACAAATGATATTTAGGAAAGAAACAAAGGAAAGAAGAGGGAATGGCATGTCTCAAACTTAACTGAAAGAGCTATAAAGATCTTTAATAGAGAAAACTAGACAAAGCAAAATGTGCACAAAGAAAACAGTAAAAAAATTAAATGACTCTAATTTTCTAACAAATTTCTGCAAGTATAAGCCTGAAATAATTACGTAGCAATTACTCCAAAAGATCAGAACAGAAAACTAAAGACATCCTTTTTATTTTATTTTTTTTAGTAAATTATAAGGGCCCAAGTTTCATTATGTGCAGCATCAAATGCATAGTCTGCTTTTAAAAATCCTATAAAAGCACTATAGAAGAATGTTTTCAGTCCATTTCTCTTATGATACAAATTACACTCTTAGCGAACTTCTTTTGAAAATGCTGATCTTCATGATCGTATTCTTAAACTGCATCATCATAAACAACAAAGTTTTTCATTTTTTAAACATGTTCCTCAGGTTAGCTTTAGAGTTTTCATTTTTTTAGTTGAGTTTCTCTCATTTTATATATTTCTGTATTGAAACATGTTCATATGGGATTTAGAGACTGAATATTGCAGAAAGGAAAATCTACATACATTCATAACATGAGCAATTATGCCAGATTATTCTGACTTGGGGACAAAGTAGGGGTTTACTTGAACAACATTCTGAAGATTCATGAAACTGCCATATATATGCACCAAATCTCTCTACATTGTAGCAAAGCCAGGCTTATCTATAAGCCTCTGGCTTCACTTGGGCATTAACCTGGGTAATTCCAAGCACCACACTCAGAAGTGATTATGAATTAACAGAAGCTGTCAATTGTCATCATGGCTGATATAGAATTATTGTGTCTCCTAGGCTTTAAACCTATCCACATAATTCTGTATGGTACCTGCTTGTTTCAGTGGGTACTACCTATCAGCTATTGCAACCATAAATGCTTATTGATTCTAGTCATTGCAACAAACATTTGTAGGATTGAGCTCTTGGTTATCTATCACAGTCTGTGTCAGTAAATGATGAATCTGTCCCCATGCTGTCACTAAGACATGACTCAGGTAAGAGAACATGGCTCTGTCAGCAATTGTTAAAAATGAGAACCAAGTCCCGTATATGTAATACCCACACATAAAACAATCACCATTACCAACAAAGATAGGACATGATTCTTTAGTATTCCCCCCAAATCAATCCTGTCATGGAAATGTCTTTAATCGTATTTTATTTATACCAAAATGAACAGAGAGAGTAAAGAGGGAGGAAGTAACAAAGAGCACCTGTTAGCTAAACTCCATCTAATCACAGGGATGGTTCTCCAGAAGCAAACAGTGACTCATGTTTCTCATCTTCTCCATTTACCAGACCCTGACCCGCTGATGAATCCCAGGTCCTGACCCACTGGAAGAGTTCCAGTCAACTGACCTGGATTCTAAGATTAAAACAGCATTCCACCTGATACTGAATATTAAAGCATATCTTCAAGGTATCTCTGTATTAATAATTTATTAGATGAATTCATTCCATTTATTTTAAATTCACTTAAAATATTTTAAATTATATATTACTATTTTTGTAAAATGCCAGCAAATTTATGACACAAAGTTCTATTTCTTTACATATCATATCTCAGACAGAACTACTTGGATATTTTTTTTTAGGGAGATAAGGCATTAAACATGGCTTTAATAAAGTAACAAATTCAAGACACAATTATGGAAGTGTGATTATATCAAACCAAGACTAAGCAAACAAGCTTGTAAGAAAAATAATACATTAGAAACCACAAAGAACACTGTATTGTAGAAAGGGCTATGGCTAGAGAATCAAGAGATCTTAGTTCTATTCCTGACTCTGACAAAAGCACTTTACCCTCAGCAAGTCACTTCAATCCTCAGTCAGTTTCAGATCCCTGTTCTACAGACACAGGAAAGACGAACCTGCCTAAAACACTGTGGTCACAAGGACTAGAAACATAAGCGCATATTGGACTTACTGATCATTTTAAGCAATCTATAAATGCTGGCACTTGACAGGCTAGGAGAAGATCACCTGGAGTGATTCCAACAAAATGGTACTCCATTCTATTATGCCAGAGTGGGGAGAAAACTGTTGAATGATAATTTACAAAACTAAATTGGACAGTGTAGTTATATACAGAGTGGGCTCCAAGGTCCTAAATGTAAGCCTCCTAAATACTTGTTCAATTTGGGTATACTAAAGGTGCAGTGAAAATCAGAGATCCAACTCTTCTGTGGTATAAAAGTCAGCATGTGCAGGGTCTCATGGAAATGCTGACTCATTATGCCATATTCACTGCAATTATGCATTATACACTCATTGAACTATGCATTCTGATTGAGGAGTAACACATCAGATATGACAGGCTGTAATGCAATACACACACAATGAAATATTATTCATTCTTATAAAATGAAAGAAATTCTGACACATGCTACAATACAGACGTGCCTTGAAGACATTAAGCTAAATGAAATAAGCCATCCAAAACCCAAAAATCTATAAATCTATAATTTTATAGGATATATTCTATTTCTAGTTGAAATGGCTATAAGGATATTATAACTTATAGATGAAATCATTTAAAATGATACAATGAAGTAAAAATAAAATTAGATAGATATAAGCCTCATATATCTATCTAATCCTGTTTCTCAACACCCACTCTAACTTGGTACCACTCAACCTTCATTCAACTTATACCTAAGCACCTATTCTCCAGCATATGTTATATAATAATTCAAAAATTATTGGATGGAATGTTTCTTTTTATTAAATATTTTATTCACTTATTTGACAGAGAGAAACACAGCTAGAGAGGGAACACAAGCAGGGGGAGTGAGAGAGGGAGAAGTGGGCTTCCCACTGAGCAGGGAGCTGATACGGGGCTCAATGCGGGGACTCTAGAATCATGACCTGAGCTGAAGGCAGATGCCTAATGACTGAGCCACCCAGGCACCCCTAAATCAATCTAAATCAATTCTTTGCATTGAATTATAGGAGTCATTTTGATCACCTTCATAAAGAGTCCAATTCAAACTTACTTTTAAAAAATTGAAATAAAAATCAATCATATTTGTCACAACCAATGATTTTTCCTTATTTTTCAAGAAAGAACAGAGTCAGAAATCCAAATTCTTACCTCTCAGGGGAGAAAATGCATTCAATACATTTTAAATGTTTTTTGGGTTTTTTTTCTTAAGGTCTCCTCCATCTACTTTTCTCCAAAATTATTAGAAGTTCTTAGTTCAACCCAAATTTGTAATGAATTGTAATATTTAGTATTTTTCTGATAAAAAGACTCCTAAGTAGTGCTAATAAAATCAAATTCTCAAAAATTGAAAGCATGATTTAAACTAAAAGCAAAAAGAAAAAAGAATTATTCTATATTTTCTGAAACATGTCAAGTTTGTTACACATTATCTTCAACATGATGCCTTAAAGTGAATCACTACTTGTCTAGTGTATATATAACTACCATTATAATGAAGGGACAGAGAGTTCACTCTTCAGTTAATAACTCATATTATGGAAAGCAAATTAACTTTGCAGATGTAATAAGCTACCAAGAGAAGTTAAAAATTTCATTCATATTGACCTTAAAAATCAGATAGCTGTTGACCTCTAAGGATGCCTACTATAAATGAACTTGAAAGAAAGGAAATAAAACAGTAACTTTTGCGGAAATCTTCACATATTGATATTATGTAAACGGCTCATGAGAAATACATACTCCACCTTAATCTTGAAAATGAAGTGACAGTAGGTGGCTGACAGAAATACACATTTCATCTTGCTAGGATTTAGTCAAGATACTTATACTGGAATCCTTTCTTACCATGATGATGAAGGGAAGGGTGTTCTGAATATATGTAGACTTTGTTTTTATAGAAACTCATTATAACCTGAAAAGTTTAATATATTAGATACATGAAAAACAAGTTCCTCAGTTACTTCTTCCATTAAGAAAGCAAGCTTCACAAATCCATCATATTTTTAAAGAAATTACTTGTCCCTTATGTATTCCTGAAACAACTCCTCACCAGATATCCCAATATACATAATCCTAGCTCCCTATTGTAGCCAAGATTAATTAACAAGTCAATGTCCTACATTCCTAAATTCCTATGCTTATACAAACATATATAAAAACATATATATTAATTTTGTTTATCAAAATAGAATTATTCTATAAATATGTACATTCCCTTTAATTATCTGTTATATATTATGCTAATCTTCTCAAGTAACTTATGGAAGTCTACTTTTTCTTTCTTCTAAGTAATATAAGATAGTTTTATATAATTAATAAAATTAAGAAAATTATGTTACATTATGTAAAGGGTCTGCCAGTGTTTGAAGAATAGCCTGTAGAAAAATATGCTGCAAAGGACTACACAGGATGTTCTGGATTTTAATTCATGAGTAATATCAAGGTTTAGATTGTCCAAAAAATCTATATGTATTAAGAGTTGAGTGACCT